>CM052129.1:1921598-1938264 GCA_028454255.1 Halictus ligatus
TAGGCGTTCGGGCCAAGAAATGGATCGGGGTGTCAACGGACGGAGGTTAATAAAGGAATGCGAAACAAATCCGTGGAGTAGTCGGGCTGGCGCGTTAATGGCGGCGGCTGCACGCAGAATAGGACCGCAGACGCGAATCGAGAATGCGAGGCGAAAGGTTTTCGAAAATGGGACACACAATGCTACAGGCGTTTGGGCCGTCGGATTCCTGTGGCCACCGCTCGAGCACCGGTAAAAGACGAGGCGAGAAACGACTGCGGAGGAATGTCTGCGGTGCCAGCTGCGGAAACGTAATTTCTCGCTACGTTGCCATCGGCGAACCCTCTCCGCGGCGGCGTTGCCTTCTTGCTCGCCACCCGAACTAGCTCTTTCAACGCGAGCCGAAAGTGTCAAGCGCCGGGAATCGTCGGAACATGTCTGTCTCGTTTCATCCCCTCCCCCCTCCCTCTCGGCATCCACCCCTTCAACCCATTTCCACCCCTATCCTTCTCGTTTTTCTTTCATATCACCTTGTCGCCAGCCCTTCTACACATTGTCCGTCTCTCCCCCTTTTTCTTTGGATTTTTATTCTCCGCACACCTAGATCCCTCTCTCCCTCCTCTCCGCCGCCTCTTTCATCCCTAACCGCGTTTTCAGTATTTCTGCGGATTTCGTTGTCTTTGTATTTTCACCCTCCCTCCCCTAACACCCTCCGACCTGCCCGACCATTCTCTTCCGCTCTGTTTGATCTTGATGTGTGATACCCTCCTTCGTTCGCGATTCCATTGTTTCCCTCGCCTACGCTCTCTGGTTCTCCGAAACGTTGCTGTATTTTTTCGCCGCGGAAATTATGTTACCTCCCGAATTATGTTGCCTCCCGACCGAGGCAGGCTTCCATTGAACTGTTGTCGGGGTGTTTGTATCGGTCGAGTTTGCCATGTGTCAGTTGGTACGCGAGAGTGTCAACAGAGTGTAGAGCGAGAGTGAGAGCTGGCAACGCTGGAGATATAGGTTAGGATCGCCGAGAAGACGAAGTTATTTCGGGTTCGGGACAGGTACCCGACAATTTCGGGATCCTCGAAAGTGTCGGGATTTCCGGAAAAGTCGGGAAACTCGAAATTTTCGGGATTTTCTAAAGGGAAATCGAAATTTTGGGGAAACCCGATTCTTCCGGGAATCTCGAAATTTTCGGGAAACCTGATTCTTTCGGGAATCTCGAATTTTTGGGGGATCTTGAAATTTTGAGGGATCTTGAAATTTTCGGGGATCTCGAAATTTTCGGGAAACACGATTCTTTAGGGAATCTCGAAATTTTCGGGATTTTCTAAAGGAAAATCGAAATTTTGGGGAAACTCGATTCTTTCGATTATTTTGGGAATCTCCAAATTTTCGGGAAACCCGATTCTTTCGGGAATCTCGAAATTGTGGGGGATCTTGAAATTTTGAGGGATCTTGAAATTTTCGGGGATCTCGAAATTTTGGGGGATCTTGAAATTTTCGGGGATCTTGAAATTTTCAGGGATCTCGAAATTTTCGGAAAACTCGAAATTTTCGGTAATCCGACCCACCATACACCGCCAATCATTTTCATCATTATTATAAACAGACTTGTATGATTCGTAATTATTATACCATTCCGTAATTCGACTAAACTTTTGCGCATTGTTTATACGCTATTAATAAAAAATTCGATTCGCTATACAGCCCGTCCCAAAAATATTGCTCTTTCTCGATGTCTCCAGTGATTCCTCTGATCACTTCAAATAACTTTTTCCGTTGCAAAACTATCATTGTATCTCAGTAATCTCGTGCAAGGTCTAGAAATCGAGATTACCTTTATTAATCGATCCACTTAGAGTGAATGAACGGGCGCAATTGTGAAAGTTTTTGCAATGCAAATAGATACAGGAACCGGACGAGGATCGGCCGACGGTGACGTTCAATCCCGGTTAAACTGAATCGAAACGGAAACACTCTCGCGGGACGAGAAGAGGGGTTCCTCTTTGCTCGTCGTTGTTATCTCTGGATCACTGTGATCTTCCCGCCGAAGATTTACTCTGGCGGCAGCTTAAGCTGAATGAGCTGTATTAATTACTTATCGATTTTGCAACGGGGACGGGACGCGATGCATGTTACGGGAACAGTTGGCTCGTTAGCTTTTGCGAGCGTTCCTTCAAAGGACAACAATGTGTGCCGGACAGTGCTGTTAAAGATTGTTTAAAACACAGATTCATCCAATCATAAACATACTATTTTAACTATTATAGTTGCGATTACTGTATACGAAGGCAGCATTGAATGATCCCGTTGCCTTCTCTCAATGTGTACTACGTAACATTGAGTCGACCTTCGGTGTTGCCGTCGCGACAATTACTATCATTATTATTACCGTCATTTCGCCATCATAATGTCGCAGCACCCCTGCGTCCACGTGTATGGAATCCGACACAATAACTTGATACGAAGAAAAACAACGTTCACCGTGGACATTCAATTAAAGTTCCAACAACGATAGACTTTATTAACCCACGCGGCGATTTATACGTCATTGGAAAGTTCGCTGGCAAATAGCTGCCATTGGTCGACCAGAGGCAGGCGCGCGATCCCTCTCCTCGACTTTTAAAGGTGTTACCCGGTGGCGCGGAATACAAATGCGTTTTCTCCCGGAAAGTATTATTCTTTCCCGATTCCTCGGGGATACGGTCGATTCGATTGAATTTAAGTGAGAGTCTCCGCGCAACCATTTCTCGCGTAGTATATCACGCGTGCCGATATTTCGTTGCTCTTATCGGAAGCTGCGAATTGTGCGTTCAATCCTCCCGACGAGCCGATATTTTTAAACAACGTCCTCGATCATGCTCGCTTGCGTTCGAGAGCGCTAACAAGAATCGTCCGATTTGCCGATTGCGGGGAAAGTGGAAGGTAATTTTCCAACTGTGAGATACAGTGTTTATGTCGCCGAGGCCTGGATGATAAATGTCGCGGAATAATCCCCACTGCCGCAGGATACCGTGAAGAGTCAAGAAGTTGGAGAGTGTAATGAGGAGTGCAAGGTCGCGGGGATCGAAGGATAGTATCTCCTGGCCGATATATGTCACTGGATAGACCCGTGTTTTGGACAAGTATCGAGTAAGCACTGTATAAGTCTAGATTGAAAATCCTGCTCCGTGCAATTGAAAAGCATTTCCTTGGGATTGTGTTAATTACTCACACCGTTACATGTGCTCCTTCAAACAGTGTAATATTGTCTTAGAGGTTTTTTTGTATAACGCAAAAGTGAGTTTTTTCGGACTCACCCTGTATATTTAGGAGAGATTGTATTATAATACGAACCGCAGAAAATCCAAGTAAATTCAATCGCGTATCAAGACAACATGTATCAGGGGCCAGCATGGTTTGAAGTCCATATACGTATGCAACGGTAAAAGTTTAAACAAACTGTCGCTTAAATATTGCAATGAGCAGTTTAGAAGTGGTCAATTGTGTTTCCTAAAAGACCAATCGACGTCTGTATGGATCCCAAATTGCGAATTTCTACCTGATCATGGAATAATTTCTAATATTCGGCAGAAAACTCGCTTTATGAAGCAAGTACGACGTCACAAGATGGCTGCCGCCGAGGATTCTCTTAATTTCGAGAGAAATCTAGACAAACTGCCGCTTCAATATTGCAACGAGCAGTTTAGAAGTGGTCAATTGTGTTTCCTAAAAGTCCAATCTACGTCTGTATGGAGCCCAAATTGCGAATTTCTACCTAATCATGCAGTAATTTCTAACATTCTGCAGAAAACTCGCTTTCTGAAGCAAGTATGACGTCACAAGATGGCTGCCGCTGAGAGATTCTCTTACTTCCGAGAGATGTATTGTCCGTCCCGAAAGAACGACTCCATACAGACGTCGCAAAAACATGTACAAACAGGGTAGTATGCATTTTAAATTGATTGCTTACTTATTTAAGACGTAAAATGTCTAGAATAAAATGTATAACGTAAGATAGCGTGACAGTCAAGGCCAAATGCCTGCCGGCTCCATTTAAGGCTCGGGTTTAGTGTTAATTCGTGCGATCCGACAACGAGACGGCTAGTCTCGACGAACCGAATGTACGGATTCCGCACACGGTCCCCGGAAATTCCGGGTGCGGCAGTAAAACGGTTCGGTTCCGGAATGAGCGTAATCGTCGTCGGGGCGGATCGAAATTCAAGGCTCCGCTGGTTGGCGCGCGGGCCGTAGATAAGGAAGAGGATCATTAAGAAAACCGCTCGGAACGGATTTTCATGCCTTGAATGTCGTGCACGGCACTAAAAGTCTTTCACAGCGAGCGGCTCCGAGCGATACACCCATCTTCTCGAGGTCGTTACTTGCAGCCTGTACGTGGATCTTGTCATAGATAAGTAGAAGTAATGCGGCGCAAGTGGCGTGCCACGATCAGGCTTCTTGTTTTATGCAGAGTGTGTCGTAAGACGCGAACATCTTCACACGGATGGATTTCAGATATAAACGCGGCGTCGCGCCGCCGTACTCGTCGTCCTTCGTTCGAAAGCTTCGCCACGGATTATGTAATCTACTCTACTGTCGCGTGAAACGTTCTTCTTGTTCTGTTCCAGGCGCACGCGCCCGACGATCACGAGTTTTAATCATCGCAGCGCGCGGTTACACGATTCGCAGAAGTTTCGTCGCATTTCGCTCGTCCAATATTCGATATTTCAAAAAGAAATTGTTTTTCGTCCGTGTAGAATTTTATTTTATTATTGGATCGACACTAGGTTTACGGAGAACTGAACGTAAGTATTTTACATTACTTTATGGAAATAAGAAGAATGTGTCTATCGAAGTTTTTAGCCATTTTTTAAATAATATATCATTTTAAATAATATATAGATCTTCAAAATCTCAATAATCGTAAATTAAAAACATCAGAACCCGTCATTTTGACGAACGGTGAACCGAAGTTGGTGGAAACGGTACATTGTCCTACGAATGCAGTGTTTACTCGATATATGTCGAAAACACGGGTCTAGCCGGTGACTTGTATCGATCAGGACATTCTTTGATCCTCGCGACCTTGCACTCCTCCGTATGGCTCTAGAGGTGTGACTATTAGTATTATCAATAATATGTTACCGTTACAGTGTTTACTCGATATATGTCCAAAACACAAGTCTAGCCAGAGACATATATCGACGAGGAGACTATAATCCACGTAGAAAAGTACAGAAAAGCTGTAGAGACTCGTGGCCCCTTACGGGGGGGGGGGTATACCTCGCGGGAGTGGGGATAGTGCCGCGACGTTTATCATGCAGGTCTTACCGACATATACTTACGTGGTGTTTCACCTAACTCGAGCATCTGAAATATCTCGCTTGTTTTTTACGATAGCAGAAAGTTTCAGAGGAAAACATTAGTTGGTTCGGGGAGACAAATATTATGATAGGCAAAGAAATTTGTTTGAGGTTATATTTTTTGAGATTTGAAGGTCATCGAAGTTTTTTTTAACGAAACGATATATCTTTATTATCGCTATATGATAGCCGTGGTCAAGAAGAATCCAACGACCTGTTACACGACCTTATGACCTTCGCGTGACATTGAGTACGAAACGAGTT
Source organism: Halictus ligatus (assembly GCA_028454255.1). Taxonomy (NCBI): domain Eukaryota; kingdom Metazoa; phylum Arthropoda; class Insecta; order Hymenoptera; family Halictidae; genus Halictus; species Halictus ligatus. The sequence goes on from CM052129.1 coordinate 1,927,181, forward strand.
AGGTGAAACACTTTATACTGTACTTTGTTGTTCGTAAAACGATCGTTTCTCAAAATCAATATGCACGGGAAAAATATATCTATATGTCTATATATGCAGGACTAACATGTCGCAAAATTTACGCATTCGCATTTTCATTGATTTTTGAAAATTAAGTGTAGATCAAGTTAATCGAGGCGTTCGCTTCATTCCGCTTGTCTAAACCGCGCCACCGCTGTAGGAATATAAAATCGTCAATCTGGCCGCAACGTTTCCGAAACAAGCTTATTTCCAGCTCGCATAAGCTACGCGTAAGCATGAACGAAAGTTGCAACATTACCGAGCTGCCTGAAATATTAGATTTTCATCGGGAAGTATCGTAGACAAGCGGAATTGAAACTCTGATTAAATTCTCTTAAATATTCGATCGAGCAGGTTTAATTGAATTTATCGAAGTGTCTATTATCGGTGTCCACGATTATGCTCCCGGCGGAGCTATTCCAAATCGGATTCCGAATTGCCCCGAACGACTACCCCTTCTCCTGCCCGGCGAAATATATCTTTTTTTTTTACGCTGCTTTTACTGCATTATCGGGACTCATATTTCGTAACACACCGGGCACTGCGAGGGAACCAAACGCAGTTATTTATTGCCTACGAGGTGACTTTAGAAAACTGCGTTATCCATCTCTCTCTCTCTCTCTCTCTCACTCACTTTTTCTGCCCCCTCCTCCCCTTATTTCTTTCCCGATAAATTATAGGGACATTTATTTTGCATCGCTTTAACGTCGAGCATGAAAAATAGGATTTCCCCTCGGCATTATTGCCGGTGATTAAACAGCGTGTTCCTAATGACCAATAAAAGCGACTTTGTTCTACGTTGTCCACGATTACTATGTATACGGAACAGCGTAATTGTACGCTCCCCTCGCGATTGAATTCTCCCCCTCCATTTTTGTTCCTCTCAATTGTTTGTGACACAATGGAAGTTTCAGTTTCGGTAAATATACGATGTATAACCAAGCGACAAAGGAAAATGCGAATGCGGCGGTCGTCGATTTTTATGAAAATTCGATACTTGCCGGTGCTCAAACATTTCGGCCATATTGTTCTCGACTGTGGCCATGTTGAAAGCGCGAAAATAGACTTGAATGTTGCCGGACGCAACACGTCCGTAAGCAATATTGATACAACCATTAATTTGATTGAAAAATTTGTGCAACTCGGTTTATTACTACTTTATTTCGTTTTTTTTTTATTTGGTACGAATTCACGCTTTGAATCGATATGGAAACCAAAACAGGAAGCGTGATCGAAGCAGATAGCAACCGGAATTTGCGATCCTTGATAACGGTTGTTCCGGACGTAGATGATTCATAATTGTTTCAATCAGAGCCTTTATATAACAATTTTACACAGTTATTTTCGAAAACGTTTCAAGCCTTGGTTTTCACTCTTCTACCAGGACCGTTCGAAATCCAATAAAAGCGCATGCCAATAATTTTTCCGAGCAATTCTCTGTTCCAGAAATCATAGTACGACCAGGCACGGAGTGATACCACATAAGAGAAATAAAAAAAAATTTGGTGCAACATTTGTTTAAACGAAGTTTCGTTCCCGAGACAATCGAGTTTGTAAATGCCTTATCGTGACTATACTGCGGCTCTTTATGCAAACTAAAAAATGTTTGCATTGATTGCAACACACAGAAGCCTGGAGAAAAAATTTTTTCTTCTTTTAATTAGTTTATCAATCTGAAACCAACACGCCGATGTCCTTAAATATTTTAACATGTCCAATGCATTAGTGTTTGCTTACCCGTTTTTGTCACAAATGCATAAAATCCGCAGTCTGATCATGGCGAACCGATTCTACTTCCCGCGTACAAGTACCGAAGCAGTGGATTTTTAAACTCGATTTTCTTGAAAACGAGACCGTCGAACGGAAAAATATTTATCCTTTCTTTCACGATTTATTTTTACACGTAGAACTAAATACTATAAATACTAACAAAGACTTTTTGGTTATTTAACCTCAAAATCCCAATATTTGCTGGCTAATTCCGAACAGCAGAAGACACGGAACGGGCAAGTTCGTTTGTATAGAACGGAAATAAAAGCTTCGTGAATTTCGATGAACATTTTTTCCGTATATTTTTGTTTTTATTTTTTTTTTTTTTTTTTAGTACTTTTGTGTACCATGTAAACGCGGAACGCTCCGAGTCTACTAACAAGCGTGCAAAACCCTCTTTGTGCCAACGGTTCGTGGATTTCTCGTTGGGCCACACGCGTGTTGACCGAGTTTCCCCTTCGCCCGCGTTTTATATCATTTATAAATGTCCCAAATTTGTTGGATCCCGTGTCGTCGGCTAATATGTGTGTATCGCGATCCCGTAGGTATTAAAATTGTCGACGGTCGGGGCCGGCTGATCGAATATTCCTTGTTTCTCGATTACGCGACCCGCATTCGACCGGTATTAAATTCAATCAAATCAAAAGTAACCCGGTCGATCGACGGGCCGCGGTTGTCCCGGCGTTTAATTTTGAAAAAGAAACTGTTCACCGGTTCGAACTTTGCGCGATTGAACGGGATTCTGGAAATTTACGGCGGTACGGAAAAATTAAATCGCGAACACCCGCTCGACTTGGGGATTCTTTCGCAAATACAAACGACTCGCTTGCAATTATGCTAACTAGACTGCGAATAATTCGGCGAAATTAAATTTCATCGGTGCTACTCGCGAAAATTACAGTTAACCAGGAATTTCGTTTCTCTCTCACTCTCTCTCTCTCTCTTTCAGTCATTTTAATGAGACAACATGCAAATGAAAATAAAATTAAATCTGGTTATACGTTTGTTCTTCCCTTTCAAATTGCGTTTCGTAATTTGCAGTTTCAAAGAATTTGTTTGTTTACGCATTATTTAATAAACCTAATATCTAAAAAAGAAAAAACAAGTAGTCCGGTGCAATATGAAAACAGTTATTAGATTCTAACGGGTGTACATTTAAGTCTGTGTCCGACTGTACTGACAACAAAATGAAATTTCATTTCGATTTAACAGTAGAACGACCGAGCAATAAACGCGACTGACGTATATTGCTTTGTAACAGTGGCAAGAATGTGCCTGTTCAGACTTCATACAACTTTTATTGTAATATAAGCTTCAATGAAGAGGTTCATTATAAAATTTCCGGTGAAAACATTTTTACAATTTCAGTAACATTGTAAAAGAAAAAATTAGGAACCAGTCATTTTCACTGCTCCGGTCGTTCTAGTGTCAATGACAATTAACGGCTGGATTGCCATTAACACTAGACGGATTCTAATATTTGTAAATTGCGAATATCGAGATTGTAAAAATGCATCGACGAGCAATTATTTATCAAATTGCTTACTTCGGGTATATATTATTTTAGAAATGGCTTCAAACTTTGATAGATAGATCTGAAACTAAATTTTTCTTCAAATATTTTCATTTCATCCATACGAAACCGATCCGATTTCTACATATAATATCGAAATGTTCCATCAATTAATGGTAATCCATTAATTCTGTAATGTAACAAATATTTTGTAATATTTTTCGTAATTTCTTTTTGAAGTAATGCCGCAACAATTTCTAGCGTTGCTTCAGAGTCACCACTCGAGTGCAAAGGGTTAATGCAAGGGGTTAATTACATTTATCTGTGAGGAACTTAAGCAGACAGGAGACTTATAAACGACACGTCCTTCTCCGGTGTCGAACCTGACTGCTCGTCCTTTCATCGTCTTGTTTTGCCTTTTGTTTTATCAATAACACGAGCATATATACAGAACAATAATACACGAAACAATATATACATTGGCGGATCAAATCTTAGCTTGCATATCTTCGCTCGTAAACAACAACATCATGAATGAGTGAACAAATAGAATGAATAACAGCAATCTGACGTGAATCTGACAGAATCTGACGAGCAATCTTCGAACGAGGTAGTCGTGAACGCAATTAATAAGTCCGGTCAGAAAATCGTTGACAATCACAATAAAATTGATCAAATTTACAAACGATAAAGTTGATCGTTCCCCGAAGTGAATTTCTCGCCGACGTCGGGACCAATTTGTCGTCGCAAAGGGACACGACGCGAGTAAACGACCGCGCGGAAAGTAAGCGAGAAAGACGAAGGTTCGGCGAGCGAGTAACAAGGCGGGGCAAGGAATAAAAACGAAAACGAGGAAAATAGAACAGAAGAAAGCCAGCGAGAGAGAGAGAGAGAAAGCAAAGAGACAGAAAGAGAAAGCCGGAGGAATTGTTCGACGGTCCGCGCTTTGATCACAGAAAGATTCCTCAAACAAACCGTGCACGAGCCGCAAGGCGAACGCGCGTGGAAACCGCGAACGCGTCAACGGCATTGTCCCTTTTGGTAAACGAGTTCTTCCTCGATGCTTCGGGGAGATCCGACCTCGGCCCCGGACTCTCAATTAGATCAGGACAGCGTACGACTGTAGCGCAAAACGGCTGAGAGAGTGGCCGCTGGGAACGAAGCTTCTCCGGCGAACACGAGGAACGAAAAGGGTGAAACTGGGATCGTCGAAAAAGAGGATCTTCGGGTGCTCGCGTTTCCACGTGCGAGACGCGAAATTGCATTAAACCAAGTGTCGCGCGAGTCGGACAAACAGAGCTGCGTCATGCGTGTTTCTTTTAGAGCCTTCGGTGGATGTCACAGATTACGTTGATTCTCCGCCTGACGAAATTTTGTGCATACGCGGCGTTCGCTGTATATGTGTCCGAAATGCCTAGGCGGTATATGTCGCGGAATTAGCCCCACCACCGCGGGCTGTACTCCGCGAGGAGCCAAGGAGCTCGAGAGACCTGGATGAATTCGTTATTTTGTCACCTGCAATATTACGTCAACGAAGATATATCATTCCATTTATAGGAACATCGGTGACCTTGAAATCTCATTTAAAAAATAACTTTTGAAATTTTTCCCTTACACCGTCACACGTGGCCCTTCAAACAGTGTAACTTTGTCCTAAGAAGTTTCTTTGTACAACGAAGAGTAACGGAAATATTTAGGTGTTCTGTTTCTTCGGACTCACCCTGTATACATTCATAGTAGAATTTAATGTATATAATGTAAATATAAAATAATTGTTTGGTAGAAATTTACTTAAATTTAAAATCTATTTTAAATCTATTCCGGTTCCAAACTTTTCAAAGATTGACCAGAAGGATTGAATAACTGGACCAGAATTATAAATAATGCGATTCAAAAATATCAGATTTCCCTCTGAAGGTTAACACTAGGTTCACTGAGCATTAAAAGTGAGCATTTTACATTACTATATCAAAAAGTAAGAAGAATGTGTTTATCCAAGTTTTCAGGCACTTTTTAAATAATAATATGTTTTAAATAATATATGGATCTTCACAACCCCAATAATCGTAAATTAAAAATATTAGAAAGAAATTAAAAAGTAAATTAATAAAATCGTAAATTAAGAAGTCAAAATGACGGGTCCTGTAAACCTAGTGTAAAAGTTTCATTGTAGGATAGAAACATTAAAAATCACTGCTTCCACATTTCTCTATCCTATTTCGACTTGCAGCAATTTTAAAGAATTCTTTTTGCGCACCTTTAATTCATTTTGGCATCTCAAACTAAAAGAAAAGAAAACACTCAAATCGTTTGGACCAATTTTTAAAACAGTTATCGCCTTTTCTACAGGCTGTCTGAATATTTTTGTCCAGCGCCGTGAATACAAATTGATTTGCGGACAGAAATTCGAACGTTTTCGAACGAGATTTGAGAATTTCGAGCGATTTCGACGCTAATCGCGAGTGACGCTGGAATCCAGAAAATTGAGAAGCATTTCTGGCGAACGTCGCTGGATTTTTTCTGGTCCACCGTTGACAGCTGTCTCCGCTCGCGAGGCAGAAGAAAACGTCGGCCCTGGGAACGCGAAAGAACGTTAATTACAACTCTTCGCGGCGCGGCGCGGCGCGGCTCGCATGAATTATAGTTTACGCGGCCGCGTTCGTTTCACGCGGCGGCTTCCCGCGGCCGGGAAGCCCGGCCCGGCCCGGCCCGGCCCGCGCGAAATGAAACTGCAACCTCGGGAAGTTTCGGACGTTTTTGGGTCGACGAGCAGACTCGTCCCCGCAGAACGGAAAACGAGCGGATACCATGAATTCGACATTATGCGTGTTGTTGCCTTTCCAACCGGTCCGATGTTAGTTTTAACGCGGGAAATTTCGCGCTGGACATTCTCGTAACAGGTCGTCCCGCGTGATCATCGATTTTTCGGACCCCGCGGAGTTATGCGAGAATTATGCAGAATTATGCAAACTCGCCCGTAGCGGGGCCGAGTGTTTCTTATCTGCTCCATTATGATTCACGGAGGAGCAGATAAGCAAAGAAAATAAGTGTTCGAGAGAAAGTTATTTCAAATACTGTACCGGAATTATAAACATTTTAAGGAAAACGTTTCTGTGCTTTCGAAATTCAGATTTATCTTGTTTGGATTTTTAGATTCTTAGAAAGAATGTTTCAGATTAGAATTGAATCATACAAGGGTCAACTTCATTTTTTAAAATAGAATTGTACAGTTTTTAATGCACTTTGTATGTACTTTATGAATTTACGGCTTCTGAAAATTTTCGAAAAATGCTATAATATAAAATTCCACAGAATTTAGTACGACTTTTAATTGTTTCGTATATTCGAAGATCACCACCACCGAAAATTAGATTTTATTTGTTTCAGCTATTCTAAAATTTGCCTAGAAAAATTGAAAATTGCACGAACATCCGCAGTTTATGCTAATATAATGAACAAGAAACCCGATAAGACCGGGAGAAAATTCTAAAAAATACAACTCTGATTTCTTCCAGCCAGGAGGATGTTCCTGAAAAAATAGGCGAAACTCGAAACTTTCCAACGCGGAAACCGCTACCTTCGAAACGCACCCTAGTCGTGTTACCCGGAACCATCAGAAAAACTTATACAGTCTGTTTTTGTGCGATCCTTTTCTACGCGATTTTTTTTTTGTGCGGTCCTTTTCTGCTCTATTTTTTTTATGCGATTTGTTTTGCGCGATTTTCTGTTATGCGGCATATTATCATGTGTAATGTTCTCGTCACAAGAAGATACACGTTTTGGACTGCGACGAGTAGTATTGAATTATGCGCGTTTCGAAAATTTCTCCGCGTTTAAGATGAGAAATTACATTTTTTAAAACGCTTCCATGTGTAATTCAATCATTTATTTCGTTTGGAAAGCTTTTTCTCGCTATTCCATAAATCTTTGGCATATTTTCCAGGTGAGTATCAATATAATGATTCGGGAGAAACCTTTTTCAAGGTCATTCTTCTCTAGATATCAAGGTCATCAATTTTTTTGTAAATGGAACTATGTACTTTTTTTTATTGCGATGTAATATTAGGGGTGAAGACCTCTGCAGTGACATATTATACAATGACCTTCGTGTGGCCTTGGGTACGAAAAATTCAAACAGCATTCAAATCCATTGTAGGTATTATCAGTGATTAATTTACTACACTAATTGATTGGTTGGTCCCTGTATATATATATGTTATTTTTTTCTATTACACATTTATCACTATCTATCACTATTTATCACTATTTACATATTTATTATATATTTTTTTTATCGCGTTGTAATAGTAGGGGTGAAGACCTCTGCAGTGACAAATTATACAATGACCTTCGTGTGGCCTTGGATACGAAAAATCCAAATAGCATTCAAATCCATTGTAGGTATTATCAGTGATTAATTCACTACACTAATTGATTGGTTGGTCCCTGCATATATATATATATGTTATTTTTTTCTATTACACATTTATCACTATCTGTCACTATTCATCACTATTTACATATTTATTATATATTTTTTTTTATCGCGATGTAATAGTAGGGGTGAAGACCTCTGCAGTGACAAATTACACAATGACCTTCGTGTGGCCTTGGGTATATATACATACATATCGCTTCCTGTTATTTTTCTTTCTATTACCGCCATATATGGATTTACTTCCAATAAATGTCTAAATACAGTCACGTGTGTTTTATTAATTTCATTTAAAAAGAAAATTCTCGTGCGTTGACGGGTTAAACAACCGACTTCGATTTTACGGAATTTTTGGGGTTTCTAGTTGGCCGTTCAAAGTGTCGAAGGAGTACAAAGAGAAACTGGTGCGACGTAAAGGCGGAGCCGCACAAAGCAAAGAGACAGAGAGAGAGAGATGAAATAAATAGAATATTGCGGTGCCTACGCACAGAGAGCGAACGCGCCGGTGGAAAAAAAAGAGGCTGCCAGCGAAAGACGTGGAAAGTTGGGCGGCAGACCCTGTCGCATGATTGATCGAATATTCCTGGGCCGGCTGCGCGAAATATCTGAATTAATGTTCGCGCGTCCCCTCTCGCGCGGGCGATCCTTCCGTTTCATAGCCAGTTTCCGGGCTCTCACGTGTCGGGATGACAAAGGCTCACACGGTGCGCGCCCGTTCTTCTCTCGCAGTCGAGCTTTCAATTACCCGGCAATTCCCGACGACGTCCGTTTAATTTCTCCTCCCGGCCGCTTCTACTTTCTGCCCCCGGTCCCTCATCCCTCCCCCTCCCCCCTCTCTGTCTCTGTTCAACGCCGGCTACAAGCCCCGGCTTGTCCTCCCGCCCGCACGGCACAATGTTGAACGATAAATTTTCAAACATCACCCTCAAGCCTCTCGTTTCTCGCAGAATTCTGCGTGGCCTTTTTTCCGTCGCGTCGTCCTCCCAGTGTCTCGTGTCTGGTCGTTTACGGCAGCGCTGTCTTTGTACGTGTCCCCGCGCGCGCACGCTTGTGTGCGTCCATCGACTCGCGTGCATGTGTGCCCCGACGTACACGTACACGTACCGTGAACGTCGACATCTTCTCTCCGAGGTTCGATTTTAATGTTAGGCGACGGCCGCCGCTGTCGTCCCGAGAACCTGCTGATTTGTTGGCTTTAGAAAATCTGCCGGAAACAGATTCTATTTTAAGTCAGAACGTAAACCCGGATCTATTCTATTATTTTATCTGTTCTATTTTAAGATAAAAGTCCACCCGGAAATTCTTGCGAAATCTGTTTCATTGTATTTTGCTCTACGATTTATTACGCGGAGAAATAAATGAAAAATGTACCTAAAAATGTACCTCCTTGAAGGAGAGAATTCCTGAGATCATTTGAAAGAACTTTTTCCTTTGCGAAAATCTCCTCCGCGGCTTCGTTTAGGAGTTATTGACGAAAAGCGCGGACCAATCGGAGCGCGGGTATAGCACGGGGACCACGCCTCCGGCAACGGCTCCCGCTGAGCGTCGCGTTGGCATTGGCCGAGTCAGAGTCCGCCTGCTGTATCCGCGCTCCGATTGGCCCCGTGTTTTTTGATGATAACTCCTCAACGAAGCCGCGGAGAACATTTGCGCAAAGGACAAAGTTGTTTCTGATGACCTTAGGAGTCACCCTTTTCAAGGAAATACAACATTTTCGGGACACCCTGTATTTACCTCTTTCTCGACCGTAATTAATTTTGTAGGGGGATTAGGGGGGTTAATTTTGATCTAAGTTTGTTTTCCTCGAATTTTCATTTGAGCGACGTTTTGATTCACGACGGCCACGCTTTGTCAAAACTTACGTAAACAATTCCGTGGTGCGCGTACGTCCGAGCGCACTTCATTCCGCGGCCGTGTTATAAATGCTCGTACAATGCCAGTTTGACAAACAGTGAATTTGTCAAATACCTCTTGAACGATCCTGACAACGTATACACAGAGGTTTCCGACGATTCGCAAACACGTCCGATTCCTCGGCGCCGAAACGTCGACATATTAACACACGACGCGTGCACGGTCAGACACGGAAACCGTATGCTAAATTGATATTGCGGACAGCGACGTTGTAACGTCTGCCAGCAAAATATCAATCTAAAGTTTCCCAATAAACGTCGGTTCGTGTGCCGCAAGGTTAGGTTGTCCGTTCGCCCGAAAAGAAATTTATGGACGACGTATACGTTGACCGAACTACTGCCAGCGAAAGTCCCAGGAACGTTCTGCCACAGTGTTTGCTCGATCTGTGTCCACAAAATAACTAACTACGCGACGTTTATCATCCAGGCCTTGGCGACATATACTCTATATCCACAGAGTAAAGTTGTTCGAAACTCTCGACATTCAATTTTGCCAAACAAATACTTCCACGTGCGTAGAAACACCGGAATTACGTGACAGACCGTATAATTCTCGATATATGTCAACAAGACGGGTCTAGCCAGGGACATGTATCGTACAGGAGATTCTTTGATCACGGGGACCGAATTCTCTCGAGCTTCGTGGCCCGCGGCAGCGGAGATAATTCCGTGACATTTATCGGCAATGCCCCGGCGACAAGTACAGAAAATTTTCTGTATTTGCTAGGAAATTATGATTTCATGTTACGCTAATGAATATGGATTATTTTAGAGATACAAATGATTAATGTCGTCGGATATTTTAGTAGTTTGCTTTCTAAGGACAGAATGTTTAACACTTTGACTGTCAAACTAGAAACCTCAAAAATTCGGTAAAATCAAAGTAAGTTTAATTTAATGAAATAAAAATTGGAAAAGATTAAATTTATGAGATCGAGCAGTCCTCCAACTTTCTTGCATTTTACAGTACCTAAACAAATTTGGTACAATGAATATATTAACGTAAAAATTCATTTCAAAACCGGAACAAATAATTCCGTCAGCCACGTATGGACGACACGGCGTTCCGTGACTGCGGATCTTTATGAAAAAATAAAAAATATTTGCATCGATTGCAAGACCGAAAAAATGTCTTTCCTCCTTCAATTTTTTATCAAGCTAAAACAAATATGCCCTTAATACGTCCGCTCCTTCAAATTGTGCTCACCAATTTCGGTGATAAATGCGAAAAAATCCGCAGTCTATTAATGTTTGTGGTAATTACACCGAGTCGTGGCATATATCAGTTCAATTTCGGAATAGTTTCCCGACTTGCCACACAAAAGATAAATACCGGAACTCGAGGCGGGGGGTACGCTTGTCCGCTCGAAGAAGCTCAACTTAATTTCGCGGT
>CM052129.1:1938764-1974761 GCA_028454255.1 Halictus ligatus
TTTCGCCTCGATGCTTCAACAGCGCGACAAAGTATTCGGGAAACTGAAAAAAATGGCGGCACGGTTATCCGTGAAAGAAATTTCGAAATATTACCGGGCTCTCGACGCGCCGCGCACAAGGGTCTCCTCGTAATGCTCAAATTAAAATTGAAGCTTTGAAATATATCTGTGTTACTCGGTGTTCGTTCGGCGGTGTGTTGCGCAAACGTGTTCCGCGACACAGGGACATCGGCACGAGCTCAGTGAAATACAGTGAACACTATATGTCAAGGTGGCACGTAGCGAGTACAGCGTTGATCAATATGAACGTTCTTTCACGCTGCCAACCTCCCTGCCTTTCCTCTCTCTCTCTCTCTCTCTTTTTCTCTCTCCCTTTCTCTCGATTAATATGAATGCTCCTTTTTCACTGGAACCTTCTCGTTTCATTCATTACCGGCGCGGCGACGGGAAAATCAGTCGGTTTCTCGCATTCGCGGTGAATTTTCTTTCTTTTTCTTTTTTTTTTTCTTTTCTTTTGCAACCCTCGTCGCGTCGCCTGCACCGCGATCAGCACTTTAGATCGAGCCCCGCGTCGCGACGCGTCGCGTCCCGCCAGAAACAACGAAACAAAACCCGGCCGACGAAGTTTTCTTATATAATAAATCTTGCCGCGGTGACGTGGCCGCAGAAGCGCGAGCGTCGATCAGGTCAGGCACTCGCGGACGAGAAGAAGAATGTCCCGAGCGAGTTCGTTCTCGAGAGTCACCCTCCTCGACTACTTAATTATAACGTTCTTTTCCACGGTGGCCCGGTGCAAATAAATCGTGCGCCCTCGCGCTTATCGGATCCATCAGCCATGCTCGACGTCCCCACCCTTTAAATCGCCGCCACCCTGTGTTCGCTTCTTTTCCTATTGTCCAGACCCACTCGGCTTCTCTCTCTACGATTTCCTGACTTATTATCGACCATCGTCACTGGCGTACCCCCTCGTTTTCGCAGCGCGTTCGTAACTAGAAATTCTTTCGACCCTTAGCACTCGAACGGCGAGTGTGGGGCGCCACTAAACATTGCTGTGTCGTTGTTCAAAATATTTTGGACGTTATTAAATTTATTTGTATTTAATAAATTGCTAAACATGGCAGTAGTGTACGAGTGAATTCGACCAATTTTGGTATGTATAGCACGAAAAAATATATATAGAAAGGAAATATTCTTTTCTATTCACTCGAATGGTGAGTATAAGGCATCAGTAAAAATTCCTGTATCATTAGTCAAAATATTTTGGACATTATTCAATTTATTTGTATTTAATAAATTACTAAACATGTCAGTACTGTACGAGTGAATTCAACCATTTTCGTATGTATAGCACAAAAATATATATATAGAAGGGAAATATTCTATTCTATTCACTCGAATGGTGAGTGTGAGGCACCACTAAAAATTCCTGTATCATTATTCAAAATATTTTGGACGTTATTACATTTATTTGCATTTAATAAATTACTAAACATGTCAGTACTGTACGAGTGAATTCAACCATTTTCGTATGTATAGCACAACAATATATATATATATAGAAGGGAAATATTCTATTCTATTCACTCGAATGGTGATTGTGAGGCACCACTAAAAATTCCTGTATCATTAGTCCAAATATTTTGGACATTATTCAATTTATTTGCATTTAATAAATTACTAAATATGTCAGTACTGTACGAGTGAATTCGACCAATTTTGGTATGTATAGCACAAAAATATATATAGAAGGGAAATATTCTATCCTATTCACTCGAATGGTGAGTGTGAGGCACCAGTAAAAATTCCTGTATCATTAGCCAAATTATTTTGGACATTATTCAATTTATTTGTATTTAATAAATTACTAAACATGTCAGTACTGCACGAGTAAATTCGAGCATTTTCGTATGTATAGCACAAAAATATATATATAGAAGGGAAATATTCTATTCTATTCACTCGAATGGTGAGTGTGAGGCACCACTAAAAATTCCTGTATCATTAGTCCAAATATTTTGAACGTTATTAAATTTATTTGCATTTAATAAATTACTAAACATGTCAGTACTGCACGAGTAAATTCGAGCATTTTCGTATGTATAGCGCGAAAAAATATATATAGAAGGGAAATATTCTAGGTTGAAAGAAATGTTTCATTTCGGAGTTAAAATGGCACTTCGTGTGCAGAGGGTTAAAATTTAATTTTTCTTCGAATACTCTCCTAAATTAAAATTAGAATTTATTTTATCGTAAGAATTTCTTTATAGAACTTGCGACTTCGAGAATATTTTGGAATTTCTATGACACACTTGTCGCAGAGGCGATACCACTCCAGAAAGTATGCTTTTCAATAGAAATTAGATCAAACAACTTGAATAATTTTTTCTTGAGGTGCTCAAAAATTTATATTTAATTGATCACTAAACATTTAAATATTATATGTGGAAATCGGATCAGTTTCGTACGAATAACATGAAAATATTCCATGACGGAAGAAAAATTTAGTTTTAGAATGAAAATAGCGCCGAGTGCAAAGGGTTAAATGTCACAAATTTAAATTTTCTTATCAGTGCCCTATAATGAACATTTCAAATAAGCCGTTTGAATAAATTTTCACAGATTTTCAAATAAATTTTCACGCAACTTCTCTTCCCTGCAATCGACCAGAAAAGTTTGTATCTTGCGGAAAGATTTCAAGTCTGATGACACTGAATTAGATTAGTACATTATCGGTGACTTATAAAGCGGAATAGAGCAATCCGTGCGTCACAGGTGCGGCGAACTACGATGTATCGTTGTTCAGCACTAAAAGGGTTAAAACAAGACAAGTGTCAGAATGTTGAAAATTGTTGAAGTTGCGCCGGGGAGGGGGGGCAATGAAGATAGCACCACGGAGAGCACAGCTGCTGTCGGCGCGAACAGTTTCGGAACCAATTGTCTGGAAACAAAATGTTTTGGGGGTGAGTTATCTCTGTGCACAAAGCTAGAGAGTGTAGAACTCGTTAGGCGAGATCGAACAAAAAGTTATGGTTGTACGCGAAACAAATTTCTTTCTTTATTTTCCTCGGGAAGAATGTGCATCAATTCTCAAGTTCCGCTTGACGGACACTATAACAACCCCACATTTTCAGCTTGTATTCTCAAGCGAAAATATTATCCGAGAATTATGATGTTGTATACTCTAAAAAAAAAAAAAAAAATACAGTTTCCAGATAAACGACTTCAAAGTTCGAGTTGATGTTTCCCCCAACGTACGATTTGAAAAATCTTCAAACAACTTTCATTCCTGCGGGACTTATATATGCAGGTCCAGTCATGGTTGTGCAAATGTTTGTACACTAATTCCATGTTTCCGGGCAGTTATTCGACTCTGCTCTGGATTATGTTTTCGGTCATACAATTTTCATAATCGCGCGAATTTCTTAACGAATCGGCGCTATTTTCAATCTGAAACTAAATTTTTCTTCCGTTTCGCAATATTTTCATGTTATTCGTACGAAACTAATCCACGATTTCTACATATAACATTTAAATGTTTAGTGATCTATTAACACTAGGTTTACGGAGCACTAAATATTGACTATTTTAGATTAATTTATCAAAACAACACGAACGTATCGATCACACTTTGTAGCCATTTTTTTAAATAATATAATTATATTAGAATCCGTCATTTTGACGGGTCCCGTAAATCTAGTGTTAAATGCAAATTTTGTAATGTAACAAATATTTTGTAATTTCTTCGAAATAATGCCGCAACAATTGCTAGTGGTGCTTCAGAGTCACCACTCGAGTGCAAAGGGTTGTTTTCAACGGTGCTTCACCTCTCGGTAGAATCGACTGTGAATCGTAAACAACAGTTCACCTCCCGGTAGAATTTACCGTAAATCATAAACAAAGAGTGCACAGGTTACTATGATAGTGTTACGTACCAGATGGGGCGGATTATAGTATTTAATAAGTAGTATCGCACCTAATGAAAGGTGATTGTAGTTTGCGTTCGGCACGTATTAGATTTGTAGGCTAACCGAGCTGCTTGGACTAAGTAGATTAGGGCGAAGTGTGATCAGACTGAGGGAATGAGACCTCAGCGGAATAGCAAGTGGAATCAGATTCGAGATGGTCAGGCAAGTGGTTCGAGATTCCTTCGGATAGAATTGAATCGGGGCTGCTCTGTATCAGCAAGTAGAACGGCGCCGCGCCGTATTTATTCGCCCACGAAATTGTGTGAACAGGTGTCTTATATAAACAAGTAACCGCCGCGATGCGCATGCAATAGAATATTTCGGTTTGCACGGGAGTGAACAACTGCTCCGCCATGTATGTCACTACGCAACCAAGCACAGAAATGTCTCTGATATTTGAGAAAAATTTATCCCCATTACCACCGAGTGCACCCCTCAACCGGGACAGTACTAATCCCACGGCAAAACATTTTTCATTTTCAGTATTTTCTTTTTTTTTTTTTACGACACTATTAGAAACACGTTTGTGAGAGTTTTCCGATCAAAATAACCAAACGTGACATTTAAACGTGATTTAGTGGCACCTCGACTATTCGAAACGTTGATATCTGAATTATTCGGAATTTTCCATTAACCAAACAACGCATTGCAGACGTGAACAATTTGAAGCAATCCGTATAGAATACCATTCATTGCACAAATCAACGAACATTTAATCTAAGCTACATAATACGGATTAATATTGAGAATTAAACAGGTAAATAATTTTGTTGTGTTCCATTTCGATAAAAACAAAAATGTCACGAATGACAAATATACATATATCGGCAAATGTTTCACAAAAGAATGATTAGAAATAAACAGTTTTATGTTCAGTCGAATGGAGGTTAGAGATGAAGGAGCACGCTGATTTTCTCGATGTATGTCAGAGACCGTCGCCTCGGTCGCCTCGGTCGCCGAGGAGCGTGAACATGCATTTGTATGTCATATGAACATGTATTTGTATGTCATATGAACATGCATTTGTATGTCATATGAACATGCATTTGTATGTCATATGAACATGCATTTGTATGTCATATGAACATGCATATTGTATTTGTTTGTATGCATTTGTATGTCCAAAACACGGGTCTGGTGGGGACAATGATCGGCTGGAAGATTACGTTCACTTGTATCGAGATTCGTCGAGACCTGGCGACAAAACCAAAAATACGTGTCGAATATTTTTCCGAAAGAACAACTTCTCGCGACGCGAATATGTTTTCCGTTGTCAGGCGAACAGCGTCGAACGCGCGGTAAACAGCTTATCAGGCTATCTTTGAAAAGAAGAGTTATGCGGCGTGCGGTCAGGTAAGCAGCTTCGGAATAATGCGCCCGTAGCTAAATTAGTTTGACATTATCGGGCGAGCGAGCGAGCTCGGACGGGGTTTTCATCCCCCGTCGGACCCTGGCGGCAGAAGAACACCCTGGGACATTAGAAATAGCTTTTAGTGTTCGGGGAAATCGCTGATGTAGACATAACCGAGCGTAGCGTAATCTCCGGAGATTTTCGTGCAGAAACGTAAGCACGATGTAGATACACGCGCTTGTTATGCATGTCTCCGGATATGCATACGCGGGGCCAAAGGATGCATATGTAATCTCGCGTGAATATGCAGCCGCGGCACGATTACTCGGCAAGAAATCCGAATTTATCATGACCACCGGGGCCCCCCTGCCCGGTGATACACTTTTGCGATAACCAAGGGATTCGATTAAATTACATTCTCCCCGTATATATTCCCCGTTCTCCGATATTCCGGATTAACTTTTTTCACTGTCTTCCATTTTATACATTATTGCACCGACTCGTGTGCATTTGATATTCCCCCGAGAAAATGAGAACGGGTGTCCGACACCCGGCCGTATTCTGATTCTCCATTTCCAAAAATCGATTTTTTTACTGGAACTTTGCTCGAGCGAAGCTAACATAACCTAGAATATGTGCGCGGGAGAATTTACATTTGTAAAATTATTGCGCATCAGATACGTACAGGTTGTTCAACCTGGAAGAAAATTTAGGGGGCGGTTTTCCATGGCAATACAATCCAAAAATGAGGAATAAAAAATTTACAATTTCATCCTCGTTTTTGAGTTATTGAGAATTAAAGATCCGCCTAAAAACTCGTATGCATTTGATATTTCCCCGAGAAAATGAGAACGGGTGTCCGACACCCGGCCGTATTCTGGTTCTCCATTTCCAAAAATCGATTTTTTACTAGAACTTTGCTCGAGCGAAGCTAACATAACCTAGAATATGTGCGCGGGAGAATTTACATTTGTAAAATTATTGCGCATCAGATACGTACAGGTTGTTCAACCTGGAAGAAAATTTAGGGGGTTGTTTTCCATGGCAATACAACGCAAAAATGAAGAATAAAGAATACGCAATTTCAGCCTCGTTTTTGAGTTATCGAGAATTGAAGATCCGCCTGAAATGCTGCAACCCGACCAACAAAGGTGTCGGTCGTTGTACAGGTTGTTCGACCAATTTGGAAGAAAATTTAGGGGATGGTTTTCCATGACAATACAACGCAAAAATGAAGAATAAAGAATATGCAATTTCAGCCTCGTTTTTGAGTTACCGAGAATTAAAGATCCGCCTGAAATGCTGCAACCCGACCAACAAAGGTGTCGGTCGTTGTCCGTGATGCCGTGTGTGATGACGTGTCCAGAGAGTCACGCAACGTGCATCTCTGTTGTTAGTGTTGCCGCGTGTCAGGCGCATCTCTGTTGTTAGGGTTGCCGCGCGTCAGGCGCATTTTTAATCGTTCTTAAGTACACGTAGGTGAGCATGTATATACTATTCGCGCGAAACAGCTCGCGCAATTGTGGATTCCGGTTTGACCATTCCGAGTTCAACGGCCAGTCGATTGTTGCAGAGATTCCCGCCCCTGAATTTATCGGACGGCAGCTGCTTTTGTTAATCAACGACATTGTCATGGGAGGAACTTCAGTGGAACAGAGATGCTTCTTAGCAGCGGCGGAGAATTTTCCGGAATTTACGTCGATCTTTTACTGCGTCGTTCTAGCACAGTACCGACATCCTCATAGCAGCTGCACGTTTACGGAGAAACCTACCTTTAAAGCACGACGGAGGTTCTGCACGGGGCCGGGTCGGGCCGGGTCGGGCCGGGTCGGGCTCTTTGCTGGTTCCGCGTCGATTCACGATTTCATTTCAGACAATGAGCATTCGCGAGATTTTCTAATTCACTTCGCCACCGTTCGTAGCATTGAATGCTTCCAGCACCGCCGTAAATTGTTCCTGTGTTCGTTATTATTAGCCGAATAACTGTTCGTTATTATTTTCATCGCAGCGGATCAGTTGCAAACTTTAGCACAATCCATAATAAAAGATCGAATGACGCAGTATAATACTGGCGGTGGTAGTTAATCGAAGTAAGCCAGCTTTAGAGTCCGTAGACGATCTAATTCTGCAGGTGTTAGCAGAAGAATAGCGTATTTTTATATTCTTCATACTCGTTGCTGCACTATAGCTTTTTTGACACTAGATTTACGGGACCCTTCAAAATGATTTAATATTTTTAATTTACGAATATTCTGACGGCAAAGACACATCTATGGGGAATTATTCAACAAATTGATTTCTTTGTGTACACGTTATTTAAGAAAGGGTTACAAGTTTTGATAGATACACTCACGTTGTTTTTATAAAGATCAAATTTTTAGTGCTCCGCAAACCTAGTGTTAAAGAAGATTTACCCTACAATTAGGGGGATCCATGACTAAACAATTATTTCGAAATCTAAAACAAACTTTGTAGTGAATGCAACTTTTTATTTCTTAGTTTATTGTATAATCTCCATCATCATCATACATATTCTCCCGTCATATATTTGCGATTTCCTGGAGATAAAAAGATTTTATATTGTGTCATACTTTTTAGAATATTTTGAACACAAACTGTTTTGTCGAAAATTGTACAAGAACGCGTGTTTCCTCTTCAACGATCGGCGCAGAACTGAAGGCGCAAACAAATTCTCTGCAAACAATTGATTACTTACGGGTACCCCTAATACTTTTATTCGGAAATGTCGAACGGTTGAAAGCGCCGAGAAAATTTCGGCGTTCGACAGCGAGCAACCGTCCGCGAAGTTTCTCAATATTTTGATTTCGTTTACACCCTCGAAGCTGTGCATCGAGTTGCGGATGAAAAACGAGAGAGAGAGTGGTGGGGTCCGGCCACGGCCTCGCGCGGAATTAATGTTGTGTTTATTTAATTTGCTGTCATACGGTGCGAGCGGGGCTCGATAGCGCTTGGCTTTTCGAACATTTCCTCTCGCTGCGTCCCGGTAAACTCTTTCAGCCCTTTTAGCGCGGAAACGACGCGTGGAGCGCTCGCGCGCGCCTATGTTTTTCCTTTTTTTTTTTTTTTTTGTTATTCTAGCCGGAAGTGTTTTTGTTGGAACGTTATACAACAGAATGCTGGTGCGCACACACGGTATCGGATTAATGTGTTTTCGACAAATTGGTCTTTCGTTGCGTCCTCCATTGTTTCCGGTTTGCATAGGTGGACCGTGATACCGGTCCATCGCGCGCCGCTAGAAAATTACTTTCACCGTAACCGGGATTCTACAGGTTACAGGAAAGGAGGTTCAATTGAATTTCGATTGCGCAATCAACCCCCCTAAACGATTCGGTCCCAATGAATTCTCCGTCATTTCCGATAGCCTGTCGAAAAACAAAAGAGAAAGAAATAATAATAGAAAGAAGAATGTCTCCGCCGATGGTTAATCGGTCTCCAACGACTCCGGTGAATTACGTCGCCGAGAGTTTGGAAAAAAGTTTCGTTACAACGGTAAATCAAGGTCACTTCCGCGTTTTTAATCGACACGCCGCGGGATCGACGCGACTCGCACGGCGCCCCGGTTCGATGGGGCAAAATGGCGTCGTTTTGCTTTCGAACGGATTGATTTCGAGCTCGATTGTCTCGAGGACAAAGCCTCGCGGAGCGTAGATCTTTCATAATTGTTCCGTATCGATTGGCGACGTGACAATCGACGATATCGCTCATTTACGAACAACAGTCGAATATTTATTGCGGCGGAGAAGTGTGTACAGAAAAATATTTCCGAGGATACACAGAAATAATTGAGGAAATTCTCGAAATGATTAAGAAATAATAAAATTCTGTTAATTTTCAATCTATTCGTACGGGCATTTTATTTTTATTTTTTTAATTAAAACACGCCAGAAAAATGTTGCCACTTATTTTCCTGCCGCAACAACCGGAATCAATTTTATATTTCAACCGATTCCAATTCGTTCGCAACGTTTCCATACGAACGGCCATAAATCGCAAAGGGGGAAAAAAAAAGCACAAACCTTCGGCGAATTATGAAATCCGTCGTGCCGCTAATGAAACAAAATTTATGTTCGTTGCGTTACAGCGGATACCGTGAACATCGCCCGGATATAATTGTTCTCTGTAAGTCGGACGGAGGAGCACACAATGCAGCCGGTTTTTCTATGTGACCATTGTTGAAATTCAGTTTCCTGGAAACATCGGAACTCAATTTATTCCC
Organism: Halictus ligatus; assembly: GCA_028454255.1. Taxonomy (NCBI): domain Eukaryota; kingdom Metazoa; phylum Arthropoda; class Insecta; order Hymenoptera; family Halictidae; genus Halictus; species Halictus ligatus. The sequence goes on from CM052129.1 coordinate 1,948,318, forward strand.
CGGTATTTCCCGGGGAAAATTTGTTTGTTCCTACGGGAGCGGGGGAGGGGGGAGAGGGAGAGAGGGAGATGTATTTGCATGTCGTTAACGTTTTTACAATCCCGCGGACGTCGCCGACGTACGCAATAGATTTCTCTAGTACAGAATTTACAAAATTCGGGTATTTCGGGAAACGGCCTCGGTTCGGTGGGGGTTGGGGGGGTGGGGGGCGAGAGCAGGCCGGCTCATTAAAAATTTTAACGAACGAACGAACGCATTGCAAGTTTTATCGCGCGAGTGCGCGCCTTCTTTTTTTTTCTGCGAACGCGTCACGCGAACGCGCGCGACCGTTGTTCACACGCTAAGGCACTCGGGGACGATGATTAATGCGAAGGAATATTAAACGTAATAACGGGCACGGTGTTGCACGCGGGAATTGCTCGTTCGGATTAAACGGGAACGGTGTAGCTCTATACCCGATTAAAAATGCCCATCCCCCCCACCCCCACCCCGCCCCGAAACCTTCGTTGCGGGCCCGCGGATGAGCAACGAGTCACTCGAAATTACCATCCCGATTAACATTCATCCCGGGCTTCCCGGAGAAATATTTCGCTGTCGCGTGTGAAATGTTACCGCGTAATGAAGTCTCGAGAAACCGCTGACGCGCACGGCACACCTGCAAAGTGTTACCGCGAACTTCGCAATTGTCGCCCCCGAACCTTTGATCACCGACAAATTACGTGGATATAACCTGTTACGCGATGTATGTCACCAACGCGGGTCTTGCCAGTGACATACATCGTACAGGAGATACTGTTCTTTATGTTTACACGCCTCGGCGTCCGATGACCCGTGGGGATAGTTCTGCGACTTTTATGGGCCAGGTGTTTGCGACATGCACAGGGTGTTCGCGATAATTTGTAGCTGCGTTTTTATTGTAAACATTAGAAGAAGACCGAAGAGGAGATAGTTTTAGTATATTTTAGTAGCAATGTGATAGTGTATCTCAATCTGTTGTGTCTTTGATATTTTAGTTTTAGTTTATTTTAGTAGCAATATGATAGCGCATCTCAATATTTTGTATTTTTAATATTTTTCTGGAAACAAAGGTGACCTTCATTGTTTTAAAATGGAATGCTACATATTTGTTTACATCGAATGACAACGGACGTTGAGGCTCGTTCAACCATGTCGTACACTATGGTCTTCAGGGTCATACAAGGTCATACAATCTGTTGTATCTTTGATATTTTAGTTGTATTATATTTTACTAGCAATATGATAGCGCATCTCAATATTTTGTATGTCTCATATTTTAGTTGTACAATATTTTACTAGCAATATGATAGCGCATCTCAATCTTTTGTATCTCTCATATTTTAGTTTTAGTATATTTTACTAGCAATATGATAGCGTATCTCAATCTTTTGTATCTCTCATATTTCAGTTTTAGTATATTTTACTAACAATATGATAGCGTATCTCAATCTTTTGTATCTCTCATATTTTAGTTCTAGTATATTTTACTAGCAATATGATAGCGCATCTCAATCTTTTGTATCTCTCATATTTTAGTTCTAGTATATTTTACTAGCAATATGATAGCGCATCTCAATATTTTGTATTTTTAATATTTTTCTGGAAACAAAGGTGACCTTCATTGTTTTAAAACGGAATGCTACATATTTGTTTACATCGAATGACAACGGACGTTGAGGCTCGTTCAACCATGTAGTACACTATGGTTTTCAAGGTCATACAAGGGCAGAAGTAGAAGAAACAGATTTCACACTTGCTAATATTGTATTGACTAGTATGTTGTAGTGATAAGACTACATATCGTGTTCGCTGTTACTTCCATTTAACACTTTGACTGCCGAACTAGAAACCTCAAAAATTCCATAATCAAAGTAAGTTATTTAATGAAATAAAAATTGAAAAGAATTAAATATATGATATCATTGAGTAGTCCTCCAACTTTCCTACATTTTACTGATCCTAATCGAATTTGGTTTAATGAATATATCAACATCAAAATTCATTTTGAAACTTGGACAAATAATTCCGTCACCCTTGTTTCTAGAGAAGTCACCCTTGAAGGTCACCTTTGTTTCTGGAGAAATATTAAAGATACAAAAAATTGACACACGCTATTATGTTGCTAGTAAAATATACTTCAACTATCTCCTCTTCGGTCTTTTTCTGATGTTTGCCATTTACGAAAAAAAAACGCTGATAAAAATTATCGCGAATACCCTGTATATTTGCCAGAAGATTCTCCGCGGTATTGGAGATAGTTGTGCGACTTTTATCAAGCAGGTATCCGCGACATATATCGAGAAAAGACTGTGCTCCGCGAGAATAATCGTATTAGGGTGTAAGGGACAGTTCTGGCGTTTTTTTTCCTTACAAATTCGCAATTCATTTAAAGATTTTCACGAACAAGTCACAATTGCAGTGTACCGGAGCAGAATTTTGCTCGCACACGACGTAAACACGAGTGCGGTGTTGTGCTCGAGTGTTTCCGTTGAAATAAAACAATTCTCGTCCTAGCAGCTAGTCATAAACTATGAAGCACGTGTTAGTTCTCTCGTCCCTCGGAATATTTACTAAAAATGAAAGATGACCGTGTTCACACTGTCGCACACGCCTCGCACACCCATCATAACCGTCGCCCGTACACATCACGCGAATCGTGATTCGACAAATACAAAACAAAATAATGAATGACAATAACAATAAATTATTAACCCCTAACGGTCCGGAATTATTTCAAGTTTACTCTCCACGAGGTCCAAAAAGAGAAGAACTGTGGACTGAACACTTTTACATCAACTATAGAAAGGAAAATATTTATATTATAAATTAATTTTATTTTTGCTGACATACACGCGGCATCGGAACCAGCAAGTAAAAGCGCCATGCCGCTTATATGACATTCACGTGGCATTGGTCCGTTAATTATTATTAATTACACATTGAATAATTTTTCCCAGAATCGTGCAGACCGTGAACAACGCTACAAGTTTTTTTTTTATTACAGTGCGTTATTCTCTGGTTTATCTTTTACAGGTCGTTTTAAACGAGTTACACGACCAGGCGGTATAGCGAAGCGAGGTTCACTGCGGTTCCCGTGTCAATTACAATTCACGAAGAATAACGAGAAAGTTTCTTTTTACTCTATCGCCGTCAGGTAACAATGTCGCATACCAGAAGCTAACTCATAAATAGTTAGTGAGCGATGTATCGCACTACCCGGCGGCCGGAGCGGAATTATTAGTTCGTCCGGCGCACTTGAAACGTTTCGGGCTGAATAAAAACAGAGGCTTGCTTGCGCGTGTTCCGTCGCGTTTCAGACGAGTTACGGTACCCGTGCGTCCACATTTTATTTCGACACGGACACATACGTACGTGCATACGCGCATACCGACGTAATTCCGCCGCCTGTTATAACCGGCACGTCAAACGTCCAACATAAATTTAATGCCGCCACCTATCTCGCATCGTATAATCTCGTGTACGCTCGTTCGTTGTAATTTCAATGAAAAATAAATCCCCGCGTACAGCCATCCGAATTACCGTATCCGATTCAATGTCACCGATATCCTGATCCCAACGTCGTCAGAAGTATGAACAATTCTATTGTGTTCGACGCGTCGCTTCGCGACGAACGCTTCTCGCCGCTTACAAGTCACTGACATACATCGGGTAGATCCACGCCGAATGCAGAGAAGCACAGCGAAGCTTTTCGGCCTCTCACAGAGTATACCCCGTGGCAGTGGGGACAGTTCTGGGGCTCTTATCGCCTAGGCATTTGTGACAGATATAGGCTAGGAGAGATACTATTCTGTGACACGCGTGACCTTGTACTCCTCGGTGACCGAGGTCCCTCGAGTTTAATAGCCCCACGGGGTATACCTCGGCGAAGTGGGGATAGTTCTGGGGCTCTTATCGCCTAGGCATTTGTGACAGATATAGGCTAGGAGAGATACTATTCTATGACACACGTGACCTTGTACTCCTAGACGACCGAGGTCCCTAGAGTTTCATGGTTCCTCGGGGTATACCGCGGGGAAACGGGGATAGTTCTGGAGCTGTTATCGCCTAGGCATTTGTGACAGATATAGGCTAGGAGAGATACTATTCTGTGACACGCGTGACCTTGTACTCCTAGGCGATCGAGGTACCTCGAGTTTAATAGCCCCTCGGTGTATATTCCGTGGCAGGGGGGGATAGTTTTGGGACTTTTATTGCCTAGGCATTTGTGACAGATATAGGCTAGGAGAGATACTATTCTATGACACACGCGACCTTGTACTCCTAGGCGATCGAGGTACCTCGAGTTTAATAGTCCCTCGGTGTATACCCCGAGGAAATGGGTATAGTTCTGGGGCTTTTATCGCCCAAGCATTTGTGACAGACATAGGCTAGGAGAGATACTATTCTATGACACACGTGACCTTGTACTCCTAGACGACCGAGGTCCCTCGAGCTCCATGGTTCCTTGGTGTATACCCCGAGAAAATGGTGATAGTTCTGAAGCTTTTATCGCCTAGGCATTTGTGACATACATCGTAGAGGATATACTATTTTCTGATCCACGCGACTTTGCACTCCTAGGCTACAAAGGACCCTCGAGCTCCATGGTTCCTCGGGGTACACCCCGTGGAAATGAGGATAGTTCTGGAGCTTTTATCGCCTAGGCATTTGTGACATACATCGTAGAGGATATACTATTCTCTGATCGACGCAACTTTGCACCCCTACGCGACCGAGGTCCCTCACGGGTTATATCCCAGGGAAGCAGGGACAGTTTAAGGACTTTTATCGGCAAGGCATTTGTGACATACATCGTAGAGGATACACTATTCTCTGATCGACGCAACTTTGCACTCCTACGCGACCGAGGTCCCTCACGGTTTATATCCCAGGGAAGCAGGGACAGTTTGAGGACTTTTATCGGCAAGGAATTTGTGACATATACAGAGCAAACAGTGTACAGGCGTTGATCACCGACTGTATTCACAGGTACGGCACCAAACACCAGTTCTACCATCAACGTCAAATATTATCTCCGTCTAACAATGCAACGTTAACAAACATTGGCCGAACGATCCCGCGAACAGAATCGATCGGTCCGACCTTACTGCGTAGGCGTCGCGACGCGCCCCCGGGTTTCCGAATTATCTAACAAGCAAAACACGCGGAGCGAGCGTGAACAAACGGGCGAACGAGTCTATCAGGGGCCGTCGGAATGCAAAATATTATTCCGATAGTGGCCCCGGGTAACAGAGAGTTCCCGCCGCTATTATATAACCGGTATCCGGGGAATGTTAATGGCAGCGTAAATACCGGGACTCCTCGGGCCTCGAGTGGTAACACGCTGCCACTTCCCCCCCACCCCTACAGCCTGCGCCTCTGACAACGATAATACAGTCGACTTTGCCATGTAAATCTCTTATTACCGCGCTAGCCACATTTTAATGCGACGAACTTAATTCCGTTCATCAGCCCCTCCGTGACCCCGAACCACGGACACTCGATGTACCCCGGCAGATGCGACCCTTGGTGTCTCTCTGTGTGTGCGTGCGTGCGCGTGTACGTGCGTCTGTGCGTGCCGAGCGCACTGCCAGAAGCCGACTTTAACCTTTCACAGGCCTTTCATCGCGTGCGACCGGCCACTTTTTTTCACCCCCGGTTCTCTTTTGCGCGGAACAGAGGGGTGGGGGAGAAGCTTTTTCGAACGGAACCCCTGCCGTGTAGAATTGTCGGGCGCGCTACCTCCCTCGGATTCTTTATTTTCGTGCACTTACCGTAAGCCGTGAATTATGGGAAACTTACGTTCTGACGAGCGAACAGTTACGGCCCTGTAGAATCGCGCGAATAAACCCCGCACGAATCGATGCCGGTCGAAGTATGTTTTGTTTTTGATTTTATGCGTACAGATATGGTGCGACACTGAAGTTTTGAATAATTTATTAGATACGAAGAGATTTCATAACGTCGGAAATATTGTGAATAATGACAGAAAGCAATTTGTCAGTGGCTCCTTACAGTCGAGTGCTGTAATTTAAGGTTTTTTTAAATGTTAACGTGTCCCGGATACTGTAAAACCACCGTTCAATTATGCCTCGGGATAATGAATGGGGAAATATTCGACGCGGAAGTTACGCGTGTGATCAACTCTCCGTTGATTTAATAGACAGTAATAATGACGAATATGAACAACGCGACACGGCAATGCATCAGGAGCGTGAAACGATATATGCACGAGCGTGTTCCAACGGTTTCGAAAAATGTTCTGCAAAGGACCGGATGACAAACTTGTCAATTGATTGATGAGAAAATGTGTTAAGAATTTCCAGTCATTTTAGCGAAATGAAGAATAATTATGCCCCGGATTTTACGCGTTCGTATGGAAAATGAATAATCTATTATTTTTCATGTCTCAGGTTTGTTTAGAGCGGAAATACATTCCTATCTATTCTATGCTATTTTATCGCCTAGGCATTTGTGACATATATGCGCGAGGAGATACTATTCTCTGATCTACACGACCTTGCAATCCTAGGCGACCGAGGTCTCTCGAGCCTATAGGCCCCTCGGGGTATGCCCCCGACTGTGGTGATAGACACACTTTCGCTTTTATTGTCTAGGCATTTGTGACATATATGCGCGAGGAGATACTATTCTCCATCCACGCGACCTTAAACTCCACGGCGACTGAGGTCCCTCGAGTTTCATGGTCCCTCAAGGGCTATACGCAGGGGAAGTGGGGATATTTCCGGGGCCTTTATCGCCTAGGCCTTTGTGACATATATGGGCGAGGAGACACTATTCTCTAATCTACACGACCTTGTAATCCTAGGCGACCGAGGTCTCTCGAGCCTATAGGCCCCTCGGGGTATGCCCCCCGACAGTGGTGATAGACCTGGGCTTTTATTGTCTAGGCATTTGTGACATATATGCGCGAGGAGATAATATTTTCTGATTCACGCGACCTTAAACTCCACAGCGACTCAGTTCCCTCGACTTTCTTGGCCCCTCACGGGCTATGCCCCGGGGAAGTGGGGATATTTTTCGGGGCATTTATCACCTAAACATTTGTGACATATATAGGCGAGGAGGTACTATTCTCTGATCCACGCGACCTTACACTCCACGACGACCGAGGTTTCGGTGATCCCCCCTTCCCTCGGGGTATATCCGGCGGCAGTGGGGATAATTTCGCGACATTTACCATCCAGGCCTCGGTGACTTATATCGAGTAAACACTACCTATGCTTGACTGCAGTATGAAATATCGTTTAACTTGTCGGAATGCAGTACCTAACATTTTCCCTGTGGAATATGTAACGACCAACAATATATGTGAACATAATGAGAACACAAAATTGTTAATTTCTACTGTTCCATACAGAATTTGGAAGAGTTTATAATATCGACAGATTCCAATACTGCCTCAGAATTTCATTCCGCTTCCGACGAATTTGTTTCTTTCTTTCTCCCTTTTCTGTTTCGTTTTTTAATAAACGATATTAAATCGCATCGACACGACAGCGGATTATTAGCGTCGAGCAAGCTAATTATATTATTCGGTTCAATTTTGTCTGATAATTTGGTTTCTTTGATAAAGCCAAGTAGGTCAGCCGTCGCTCCGAATCGCTGGAACACGTTCGACTCGTCGTGACAATAATGTTTAATTCATTGTTACAATTAATCAAGTCCTATTTAATCAGTAAATTTTATTGAGCATCAAATATAGACGCGAGCGTAATAAATGTTCATTTCGCTTCGTCATCACGGCGAGAATGTTCCATTAATTACGCTGCGAATTGGTATTAAATATGCACGTACACGTATATAGAACGGATCGGATAAATTGCGAAGGCTGAACGAAAATCTATAAAATTCAGTATCGTTTCGGTGTTTGCACGAGGTATCCCCTTTAAGGTACGCTTTCAGCTCGAGGGATAAAAGAACATTCGAAAAGTTTCACCCTTCGGTGCTCAAGAACCATTGGGCGGTGGGCAAAAAATGGCCCCGAGACGAAAGTTCCCGTAATCTTTAACTAAAAGTGACAATAGAAAGTTCGGTGGGCAGCTGCAACGAGAATAACAAAATGCAACGAAACAGTTCTGCTACCCTTGTTTGAACAGTCACAGCAACAACAACGCGTACACAAATATATTTTCATAAATCATTTAGCAAAGGAGGTAAAATCAACCATGAAAAAATTACAGAAATCATAAACATCGAGAAATATCACAGTCAAACTTGTTTTTGTGCGATAAAAAAAGATATTCAGAAACTTCATAGATAGCTATAACGAATAATTTTACACAACATATTAAAGAAAATGTTTTTATACGCTTGAGAGGGAGCGCATAAAAGAAAGTCTCACTTAGAAAACATGACAAATTATTCAAATTTACGAAATAGCGAGAAAGTGCTTTCCGAACAAAATTTAAATAACTACATTACACATGGAAACATTTAAAAATAAATTTAATTTCTCATTTTAAACATGGAGAAATTTTCGAAATGCAAACATAATCGCACAGAATAAAATTCGCACAGAAAAGGACCGCACAAAAACATGTTTGACCGTATTATCTTTCATGCGAGTCGTGTGAACTGATGAATCGCTTCGACATTAATTTACTTCATGGATAATCAAGACTACAGCTGGATAAAGCTAGTTACAATGCGACGCTTAATTAACAACGATATTAATAATGATTTATAGCTGACCTGTTTCGTCGTAACGCGGGAAATGTTTCACCGGCGTGAAATAAGTGATTTCAGGGGATGACAATTCAGGGGATGACTCGAAAAGAATAATAAAGTTAATTTCAACCAATAATTAACACTATAACGACCGAGCAATAAATGCGACTGACGTATATCGTATTAGAGGTTCATTATCCGATGAAAACATTTTTACAATTTCACTAACTGTAAAAGAAAAAATTAGGAACCGGTCATTTTGACTGCTCCGGTCGTTCCAGTGTTAATAAGGGGTTGAAAACTTGGGATGTTCTCCGTAGGATGTTCTCGTTATAGCAATCGCGCAATCGGAAACCCGAAAACTGTCCGCGTCACCGTTTACGCATCCATTTCGGCCCGAGGAGGGGGTTGGAGGAGGAGGAGGGTGGAAAGGGGGTAGACAGAACCATAATCTGGGACAATTTGTAATTCAAATCGACGCGATACGAGATAAATTACCGACGTATCTGCTATCGTTCCGAGCGAAGTGCGTCTCCTTCCACGTTCCTTGCCGGAACATCCAACCCCCGGCGCGCGCGTAAACCACCCCCTCCGGCAATCTCCCGCGATCCCGTCGGGTTAATTTCTCAATTTCGTGCACGAAACTTTTGAAGGATCGTCACGGAAACTCGAGACGCCCGCCTATCGATTACTCGCCGTTCCCCTGGATCGGTGATTAACGAATCTTCGGGGAGCAGGGGTGGGGGGAAAATAGTTTGCGTTACATCCGAATGTAATCGGTTTCCGATGAAATACGGGGTTAACTCGACAACCGACATGTCGGATCGCCCGAGGGCTAACTACGCTCCCGGACAAATTTCTTGAAAATTAGTATGTCTGAACGTAGCGCATAATATCATAATTGTCACGATCTCGAGAGACAAATTCAAGGAAGCTATTAAGGGGTTATATGCATTGTGTCCCACGTAACAGTTTTCACGATTTTTCAAGTACTTGCGATAATCTAACAAAAATATTTTCAACAAAAGTTGATCAGTTTTCGATTGGATATGTATATTAAGATAAAGAAAAGTTCGGAAAATATTTTGTTTACAGTATTGTCAAGGTCGCCTTCATTTTTTTAAATGGCACTTTTTATTTTTGACTGAACAGAATTGTAGCCTGTGTCAAGATGAATTCAAAGACCTAGTATACCATGACCTTGGGATGACATTGAAGGCGAAGAAATGAAAATTTCAACAAAACATGACAATCTGCTTGAATGGGCGATAATAACTTGTGTTTATTGTTAAGACTCGAAGTTACATTCAATTCAGAAACGTTGACTAAATGAACGCAAACGATTTTGTAGAAAAGTCACATCAAATGTTCGAGCTCCTGGAGATCAGATGAAGAAGCTTTCAAAATTGTTATTTTTATAAATAAAAAATGTTAAAATACAGTTCAAAGTTACCATAATATGTGTACAAATTTTTACATTGATGAATGTAAAAGTCTTCTCAGGAAAAATTCTTAAAAAATCGCTTTTTTGGGACTCCTGACTGTGTATAACACCTTAAGGTAATTTGTCGCAAGACACAATTAAAAAGCTATATAAATCCTTACCAAATCGGATGCTCGAAGTAGTAGAAAATAATGGCGGATTCCCCAGTTCTTGATTTGCTGTTAATTATCATGTAACGTTCTTTTTTTTTTGTGGAAATATATGTCTCAATTTTGCAAGTGTGTTATCGTTTCGCCCTCAACATTTGCATATGTATATTTTCCGTTTGCTCAGAAATCTAGCGAGGACAACCTTAATGACAAAGAGGTTTCTTTTAAGAGAATTATCTTATTATGTGTTCCATTCAAAACTTCTAAATGATCTTCGAGAAATTAAAGATAGCACGCGATCATTTTGTCTGGGACTGTATCCGTCCGTGGCAAAAGTTTCTTTCGCCACGCAGGCTTTTCATAAAATTTCTGCGTTTCAATAATATTTTCGCACTTCGCGACATCGTAATGAACGGGCGAATATATTTTTTCTCGGGCGAATTAACTTTTTCATATCTCGCCAGCGGCGGCGAAAGAATTGATTACAAAGCCGCAGTTTGTTTTGATAACGGCACCGGTTGTTCCAACGTGTATCACAATCGTTTCGTTTAGCATTCCGCTGCGTTAACTGCCTGAATTTATCAATTCGCAACAAACACAATCAAAAGACATCCGAAACTTCCATACCCCGGCGACACGTCCGGCCGAAATCACCTGTGCCGCGTAACTTTTAATTAAAACCGGTAACTGCCGCGCGGTAACTGAAAATTACATTTGCAAAAGTACATCCGAAAATATCTTCCAACGTTCGAAACGCGACGGTTCAATTATACCAAGTCGAGTCTCCTCGTTCGACACACGAACGATACTACGCGTTCCGAGGCACGCACACGATCGATCGGCGTGCACGCTCGATTTAAGAAGAAAGAAAATATACACGCGTACAGATACACGAATTACCACGGCAGCTCGGGCAATTAACTCTGATTAATTCACCGAAAGTAATATGCATTACCGAAAATTTATTGCACTGTTGCGTGCAGCTGTGTAGTCGCCGCGATAATTACATTATAATTGCGCCGAAAATCGAGCTTGCGTTTCGTTAAAAATGTAAACCGTGAACGAGAACGGAATTCGCCGCGATCGCGGTATGTATTATAGCTGTATGCACGTCCATAACTGCAACGAAACGCGAATGAGAATGCGTTCACTCTCTGCTGATCAGTGTCGACCATTCGAAAAAAGAAAGGGCCGGAAGGAGTACTGAAAATTCTCGATATACGTCGCACAGTGGGCAATTTCGACAAAATCGGATTCAAAATCGAGGAACTTCCGATAGGAACGAGGTAAATCTTTTTTAAAATTAAAGCCCAAACTTTGTAGAATATGGGAAAAATAATTTTGTCACAAAAATCTATTCTTTGCCAAATCCGCAAAGACAAATTTTGAGACCAGATTTGAAATCAGCGTGAAAAAATCTTAAAAAGGATTGTTCCGCGCGTGGTATTGGAAAGCCTAAAATTTTCTTGAAATTGTGCAAGTTTAACGATTTTTCTCAGGGTTAAAAAACGTTCGCACCATAATTTCCCTATTTTTCCCATATTCTACGAAGTTCGAGCTTTAATTTAGAAAAAGTTTCATCGCTCTACCTCATTCCTATCGAAAGTTCCTTAATTTTGAATTTTGCCTAAATTGCCCACTGTGCTACGCCGAGGCCTGGGCGATAGATGTCGCGGAATTATCCCCACCACCGCGGAGTGTACCACGTGACGGGCCGAGGAGAAGCTCCGCTCGCGAGAAGATCTGTTTGCAAGATCTCTCGTATAGAAATAAACCGGGAGAGAGCACGCTCGTCGCGAATGATCCCATGCAAATCGCGTTATTTCCGTACCATCGCATGCTATTCGACGTAATGTATTCTAGCTGGATTTATACGGCTTTGCGGAATAATACCGGACTTAATATATTACCGGTGAGGATTTCGTCGCTACAATAAGAGATTCAGTATATGATCGGCTGTTCGTTGATCGTGTACGCCCCTCTTATACGGTGGAATTCTGACAGATGGTCGGCCGCGTCCAATGAAAGAAGAGAACGCTCGAAGAATGACACTGCTCACCCGACAATTTTCCCGTGGTTATTCGTTTCTGTAAATAAAACAATCGAAGCTCGTATAAAGACGAGACACGAAACTGGCGTAAACACTGAATACGAGTACAGTGTTTACTCGATATACGAGGACAGTATTTACTTGAATATCTTGGCTAGTTCAAACAATACCAGAATATGTTACTTACAGAAGTTGTAGGGTTTAAGAAACTACATGATAAATCAGAGATTTGAGACTCGTTTTTTCTCTCCGTCAGGTCAATATTAGACAGCGAATTTTCTAATTTCAAGTTGAGATTCGTGATCAGCGACCCCCAAAACGGGCTAATAGCAATTTTCAAGCAGAACTAATAACTTTTTAATGTATGTGTCTGCCATATTGGATTCGCTATTTTTATTTTTCTAATTTCAAATTCTGTTCCGTAATCAGCGTCCCCAAAAACGGCCTAATATTAATTTTCAAGCAGAACCAATGATTTTTAAATGTATATGTCCGCCATATTCGATCTGCCATTTTGTTTGTTCCAATTTTAACTTCAGATTCATGATCAGCGACCCCAAACACGGCCTAATATTAATTTTCAAGCAGAACCAATAATTTTTGAATGTATATGTGCGCCATATTGGACCCGCCATTTTGTTTTTTATAATTTCAAGTGCAGATTCGTGATCAACGACACCAAACACGGATTAATACCAAGTTTCAAGCAGAACTAATAACTTTTTAATGTATGTGACTTTGTAAATGTAACTTTCTAATTTCAAATATTGAGTTGTGGTCAGCGACTCCAAAAACGGCCTAATACCAATTTTCAAGCAAAATCAATCATTCTGTAATGTTTGTGTCTGCCATATTGGATTCGCTATTTTTATTCTTCTAATTTCAAATTCTGTTCCGTGATCAGCGACCCCAAAAACGGCCTAATATTAATTTTCAAGCAGAACCAATGATTTTTTAATGTATATGTCCGCCATATTGGACCCGCCATTTTGTTTGTTCCAATTTCAACTTCAGATTCGTGATCAGCGACCCCAAAAACGGCCTAATATTAATTTTCAAGCAGAACCAATGATTTTTAAATGTATATGTCCGCCATATTCGATCTGCCATTTTGTTTGTTCCAATTTTAACTTCAGATTCATGATCAGCGACCCCAAACACGGCCTAATATTAATTTTCAAGCAGAACCAATAATTTTTGAATGTATATGTGCGCCATATTGGACCCGCCATTTTGTTTTTTATAATTTCAAGTGCAGATTCGTGATCAACGACACCAAACACGGATTAATACCAAGTTTCAAGCAGAACTAATAACTTTTTAATGTATGTGACTTTGTAAATGTAACTTTCTAATTTCAAATATTGAGTTGTGGTCAGCGACTCCAAAAACGGCCTAATACCAATTTTCAAGCAAAATCAATCATTCTGTAATGTTTGTGTCTGCCATATTGGATTCGCTATTTTTATTCTTCTAATTTCAAATTCTGTTCCGTGATCAGCGACCCCAAAAACGGCCTAATATTAATTTTCAAGCAGAACCAATGATTTTTTAATGTATATGTCCGCCATATTGGACCCGCCATTTTGTTTGTTCCAATTTCAACTTCAGATTCGTGATCAGCGACCCCAAAAACGGCCTAATATTAATTTTCAAGCAGAACCAATAATTTTTGAATGTATATGTCCGCCATATTGGACCGGCCATTTTGTTTGTTCCAATTTCAACTTCAGATTCGTGATCAGCGACCTCAAACACGGCCTAATATTAATTTTCAAGCAGAACCAATAATTTTTGAATGTATATGTCCGCAATATTAGATCCGCCATTTTGTTTGTTCCAATTTCAAGTTCAGATTCGTGATCAGCGACCCCAAAAGCGGCCTAATATTAATTTTCAAGCAGAACCAATAATTTTTGAATGTATATGTCCGCCATATTGGACCGGCCATTTTGTTTGTTCCAATTTCAACTTCAGATTCGTGATCAGCGACCTCAAACACGGCCTAATATTAATTTTCAAGCAGAACCAATAATTTTTGAATGTATATGTCCGCCACATTGGATCCGCCATTTTGTTTGTTCCAATTTCAAGTGGAGATTCGTGATCAGCGACCCCAAACACAGCCTAATACCAATTTCCAAGCAGAACTAATAACTTTTTAATGTATATGTCCGCCATATTTGATCCGCTATTTTGTTTCTTCTAATTTCAAATTCTGTTCCGTGGTCAGCGACCCCAAAAACGGCCTAATACCAATAATTTTTTAATAAGTTGTGAGGTATTGACCGCGTTTTGGCGATTCGGTAGCACTTTGAGACGTGACGGTTTGCTCCGGGGGAAATAAAGTGTGAAATAAATAATTCTCGATGGGGTATTGTATAAGCGGACGTCGTTCGGCACGGTAAACGACGACGGCGCGTTAGGGGCGTGATGGCGGCGTCTTCCAGAAACGTATGCACGAGGCTCATAACGCAATTCCAGGAGCGGAAGACATGAGAAAGCTGCCGACTGAAATGGCGTGGAACGGCGCGATACAATGAACCGAGAATCTCTTAAGCGCTTAAATTATGCGGTAACGCGCGGCAAAACTGGTCGAGTGGATTATGAAGCGTCAAAATACTGGCTTCGGTTCAATCTGCTTTATGGCTGGAAAGGCTTAACGACCAATGCGCAGCCAGTAATAGCGGCGACGAGGTCGTTAAGAGCATGTCTGTCCGGCTATGCGACCTTTCAACAGATATTCATACGTAAGAACAATTATGCCGGTGTCAAATCACGGTTTCCATTAATTGTCTCCTGTTGTCAACTTTACACTTTACACTTTAGACACTTCTTGTCAACTTTACACTTACGTAATTGCTTTACCTATAGTAATACAGGTTTTCCGAATCTACCCTTATTCGGTCCGAGTCTACCCTCGTTCCATTTTTATCCAAGAATTAAATTAAAGTACATAAAACTGGTTCCTTTCCGATACGTGTCCTACAATCAGATATAGAGATACAGGAGTGTAACAAAAATAAAATAAAAATGAAAAGAAAGAATAAGATTAAATAAATCAAAAAATTAAATTAAATCTCTAGAGTAGAGTATAACAGAAACAAAAGAAGTGAAACAACTGCGGCAAAGACAAAGAAGAAATTATGCATTTTTCAGTGCACTGTAATTTGTATAAATGCCTGCAGAAATCGTGACAGTTGGTGGAAAATTTCTTCCAGGAAAATATACGGCAACGTTGTTCGGTAATTAAAAACAAAACGATCCTATTAACACGTTGAATGCCACGTCACCGGTATGTGTTTAATTGTCTCCTGTTCCTTGTCAACTTTACACTTACTTTAGACACTTCTTGTCAACTTTACACTTACGTAATTGCTTTACCTATAGTAATACAGGTTTTACGCTCCGAATCTACCCTTATAACAAAATGTCTAATTCTAAAAATAATTTAAAATTTGCACGGTGCCGTGCCCCTTAAGCTGAGAATACGGTCGAGTAGCTGTACTAGATGTGTTATCTCCTGCAAGTTTTTGTAGGGCGATGATGAGCTTGCGGACGCTGTTTCTTTGGAGCCCGGATCGTTTAGCTCTGGATTATCATATTTGATCATAGGGGCGGTTCGGACGAATCGTTTTCGCGGCGTAAAATAGCTCGGGAAAAATGGAAGGGGAGAGGGAGTGTATGAACGGAAGGAAAATGTAAACAGGGACGGGGGAACGTTTTGAAAGGGACGCCTAACGGCATCCGGCTGAAATCGGCGCGGCGTAAAGGACGTAAAACGATTGTATTTGGCCCGGAAATCGCTCGAAATCGGGGAATCCGTTCGAGCGAAAAGGAAATTCGATTTGAATTTGGCTGAGTTCAGATTTGCCCGGCCTAACCGGCGATAACGAGGTCGTCGAATCTGGAAGGTATACGGGGACGGGCTATAGTTTCGATGGAAAATCGATATGCTTGTGAAAGACTCGACCGGCGGAACGCTCGTGTACATAATGCCGACCGTTTAGGAACTTCAGATACGAAACACGCTGTCCATGAAACTTATATGTACACTCTTGCAGGCAAGTATCCCGTCCCGATATGACTTGCAAAAGCTTATAGTTCGATCGAGAAAGGAACTTCGATTACGCTTGTTCTTCGCCAGGTTAGATACTTCCACCGTTTTCCAACTACAGCGTTTACTCGATATACGTCCAAAAGTCTGTCTACGTGTGGACACGTATCGGATAGGAGACAGTATCCTTTGATACACTGCCTAATATACAATAAGGACACGAGACTTCTTAGTCTCTAACGGGGTAGGTATACTTCGTGACAGCAGGGGTAGTTCTGCGACTGTTATCGGCGAGATATTTGCGACAAATATCGAGTAAAGTCTGTTAATTTTGACACTAGATTCACGGAGCACTAAAAGTGGCCAGTTTGGATCATTTTATAAAAATACCAAGAATATATTCAGCCAGATATTTAGCAGGTTTTTACTATGGTATACGTTCCAAGGAATAAATGTGTTAAATAAATTTCCTATAAATGCATTTTTACACTCACAATAATTGTACATTAAAGTACATAAAACCGGTTCCTTTCCGATACGTGTCCTACAATCCGTGTAACAAAAATGAAATAAAAATGAAACGAAAGAATAAGATTAAATAAATGAAAAAATTAAACTAAATCTCTAGAGTAGAGTGTAACGGAAACAAAAGAAGTGAAACAACTGCGGCAAAGACAAAGAAGGAATTATGCATTTTTCAGTGCACTGTAATTTTCATAAATGCCTGCAGAAATCGTGACAGTTGGTGGAAAATTTTTTCCAGCAAAATATACGGCAACGTTATTCGGTAATTAAAAACAAAACGATCCTATTAACACGTTGAATGCCACGTCACCAGTATGTGTGTGACGGAATTATTTGTGCAGGTTTTAAAGTGATATTTTCACGTTGATATATTCATTGTACCGAACTTGATTAGGATCTGTAATGTGCAAGAAAGCATATTCATTAAATGACTTACTTCGATTTTATGGAAATTTGGGGGTTTCTAGTTTGGTGATCGAAGTGTTAAAAGCACGATAACACTGAGAGCCGTCGAAACGACGACGCGACGCGACGCGACGCGGGCGACGCGACGCTCGGAGGATTACTTTCGTCGATAATGTCCCGGGCTGCGTCAGCGAACGTTTGTAAATTCGATCGGTTCCAGATCCATGACGGTCCCCAATTCATTATTGGAAAGACGCATAATCGTATCAGATTAGCATATCACACCGGATCAATTAAATCCTACTGAAGAGGAACCGATTTGCATGTAAGCCTCGAGTTCTGTATAATTACATGTAGCTAAAACTGGGACGTGTCTCTGTGTGCCAATTCGGTTGACTCGAGTTCACCGGGAAATTTCGTGACGTTATTCGCGCGACAGTAGAGGGTAGAATGGATCCGAGCGCGTTTGCCATGAGTTAGCCCCGACGATGATTTACACGTGAAGTGTAACATACGAGGCAGATTCAACCGGATTTGCAGCATGAGAAGGCTTAGGCTGCACGTAGGCGTGCATATTCGCACGAGTAGATTGTCGCGGACGCTGCACCGCAGAAACGGTAGACGGTAAAAATTTGTTAATAGCTCAGAATTGTGGGTAGACGTGCTCAACTGACATACATAGTTCTACGGAGTTGCGTCAGGATAGGAGGTACAGTGTTCTCCCGATATACGTCATAAATATCTAGGCGATAAAAGTTCCAGAATTATCCCCACACTGAGTGTACCTTGAGGGACCATGAAGCTCAGAATTGTGGGTAGACGTACTCAACTGACATACATAGTTCTACGGAGTTGCGTCAGGATAGGACGTACAGTGTTCTCCCGATATACGTCACAAATATCTAGGCGATAAAAGTTCTAGAACTATGTGCACACTGGGTATACCCGGGGGGCCATGAAACTCGAGAGACTACACTGTAGAAACGGTAGACGGTAAAAATTTGTTAATGGCTCAGAATTGTGGGTAGACGTACTCAACTGACATACATAGTTCTACGGAGTGGCGTCAGGATAGGACGTACAGTGTTCTCCCGATATACGTCACAAATATCTAGGCGATAAAAGTTCTAGAACTATGTGCACACTGGGTATACCCGGGGGGCCATGAAACTCGAGAGGCTACACTATGGAAATGGTACACGGTAAAAATTTTTTAATAGCTCAGAATTGTGGGTAGACGTACTCAACTGACATACATAGTTCTACGGAGTTGCGTCAGGATAGGACGTACAGTGTTCTCTCGATATACGTCACAAATATCTAGGCGATAAAAGTTCTAGAACTATGCACACACTGGGTATACCTTGAGGGACCATGAAGCTCGAGAGACTACACTGCAGGAACGGTAGACGGTAAAAATTTGTTAATAGCTCAGAATTGTGGGTAGACGTACTCAACTGACATACATAGTTCTACGGAGTTGCGTCAGGATAGGACGTACAGTGTCCTCCCGATATACGTCACAAATATCTAGGCGATAAAAGTTCTAGAACTATGTGCACACGAGGTGTACCCCGAGGGACCATGAAACTCGAGAGACCTACGCCGAGGTCGTGTGGATCAATGAAAAATATCTCCTGGCCGATATATGTCACAATTACTTAGCCGATAAAAGTCCCAGAACAATCTCCACTTGCTTGAGGTATACCCCTGGACGATACATGACGCTGGCAATACCCGTGTTGTGGACATACATCGAGAATTCTCTGTATATGTCACCAAGACCTCGATGATTATTCTCGCGGAATTATCCCCACTACCGCGGGACATACCCCGTGAGAGTTCACGAAGCTCGAGAATCTCCTATACGATACATGACACTGGTAAGACCCGTGTTGCTGACATATATCGAGAATTGACTGTGGTCAGTGAACCAGTCGCAATATAGACTTGTGAGGGCGTATATATACGTCTTTCGTATTCTTTCTCTCATCTTCTTTCTTTCAAAGGGTTGAAGCATAAAGAAAATAAATTTATTTAGAGTACAATAAAATACAAAGAGAGATCGGACTGTAGGTCGGATCTGTCGCGATTCAGCATACATTTAGAGACGGTCTTAGAACGGAAGCTCGCGGAAGAATGAATTTCGGGAACATTGAAGACATCCTGCGAGGCACGGGGAGAGCTAAGGATCCTCCTCCGTTTCAAAAGGATCTTCCCTGTAGGAATCCTGTTCAGGAGTCCCGCATCGGAAGACCCCCACGGCTCTCTATATCTCACCGTGGCCGTCCAGAAGAGACTAATATTCATCAAGACTTCTTTTCTCTCCTTTAGTTGTGCGGAACGGGCGAACAAAGCCGCGGAAATATTAATTTAATGCCAGGACGAAATTATGCGCGCCACTAAATCAGCTCCTCCGTTCTTTTGTTCGGAAAGAAGACCGGCTCTCGTGGACGCGTCGCGTCTTCCATCGGTAAACCAGCCGCCCCCACACACACAACGAAATTCCATGTCGTTGTTCGCGCAACCAATCAACGATCCGAGGAATTGAATAATTCGAAAAAATCCTCCCCCATTGTCCGACGGACAGGTGGCTAATTTGCATCTTCTCCGATCACGGAACGTTCTCAGAACTTTGTCGGATAAATCGCAGCTTTTACAGAATTTATTTCGAGCTCTTTGCAAACACGTTCGCGTGCTGTATTGTTTGCTCGTATGATAAAATTCGTCTCGATACATTCTGTAAAAGCACCACCGAAATCAATTAAATTTATACGCGTTCGTGTTTCAATGGGCGTCGGGAGCATTGCTCGTTCATACGGCAAACTGTGAGTCGGATTGTTACCTTTGTTTTCGCTTTTTTTTTGCGAGTGCGTGTGCGTGTGTGTGTTTGTGTGTTTTTTTTTTAATCTATTGTTTGTACATGAATGGAGCCGTAGTCGGAGTCAGCAGTGTTTATATTGCCGGGCCTTCGCTATTGTTTTTTCATTTTTTGAAACAGCATTTTCCTACAACCGAACACACTTCATTGCTCCATTTGAGGGAAGATTTAATTTCAACCGTCGACCACTTCGCGAAGGGTAAATTCAAAATGTATAATACAATGTGCATGCGCGTGTATAAGATTTCCTGAACTGTGTCTGTATACATATTAGGGGTAACTATAGGTAATCAATTATTTGCAAAGTATTTGTTTTGTCTTCTGTACCGATCGTTGAAGAGGAAACACTAAACTAACCTAAAAAAGTGTAATCTTTTCTTGAAACCCTGTAACAAAATGGCGTCGTCCGTACCTTCCGAGGATCACGTTCGTTATTGCATACTTTTTCATTTTCATGCGGGATTTAACTCTTTGAGGCACATTTCAGATGAAAAATATATCGTTTATAACTCATAAACGAATTAACCAATATGGGTGAAATTTTCAGCATAGATATAATTTATTCGTGCGAATCAAATACATTCTTTAAATTTTCAATACAGGCTCAGATAAAAAAGCTGAAAAAACCAGCTTTTACTATTTCTTTTGCGATTCCGGGCAATTCAAATTTTTTTCAAAAATTTTTTACACCTCGTTTAATAAACTAATCCTTCTAACTTCTCAATAACATTCAAGTCATTTGATCTAATTTTTAAAAAGTTATGTTGCTTCAAATAGTGTAGACTCAGTTTTGCTCGTTAGTGTATATGTATATCTTTTTCACCAAAAGACTTCCTAACAATTTTTCCTCCCGGTCATGTGAAACCTAATTATAATTTATTACTTGTGTGCACCCCTAATGTGTATAAGATTTCCTTGTTTGGAGCTGTGTAGAAGATACGATAACACGTATGTATATTATATATATACGATACAAACTGGTAACTCGTGTATAAACTGTCGAAATAATTTCCGTCGGCGGCGAGCGCTACGGATTGCTTTTATTCCGAGGATCCGGGACGCTGATGCATCATGTTAAAAAGCGTAAATCACGGCCCAGAAGTTTGTCAACAGGTCGGGTTTTCACGAATATTGCTCGGCCGTTCCGGCGCGCGTCTCTCGTCATTTGTAATTTATTTACGGGGGAAGGACGGGGGCCGGCCCGAGCGATATTTGCTCGCCGCTCGCAAAAAGACCTTTTCTCCGGCCGGACCGGGCCGCTGCCTCGGCTCTTGTTAATCCGCACAAAGCAAATTGTACATTCTCTTTCGTATTTATTTCCCTGGCATAATTTAAATCACCGCGCGATATAATGTAGCGAAACTCTTCCGTATTCAGCCGGGGTCCGACCACGTTCGATTCAATAAGGCACAAAAGCGTCAACACGTTTTCAAAACGCGCGAACCGACGACTCTCTTATGGCTATCCTCGGTGACGAACATCGACGAGAGTTGATTTTACGCTGAACGGCGTTTGTTCCGTCTCGTTATTTTGCTATGCGGGCAGACTGTTTTCAGGTGCTCCGTTTGCGGGGGGAAATAAGAAGATTACGCATTGTTCGAAGTGTGGTAATGGACGGACGGCGGTTTTAAAAATTAATTAAAACTTACGACGCACTGAAATTAACGATTTCGAGGGAGTAAAAATTTCAACAACTTTTCCATGAGAGGATTTCCGAATCGAAAGATGTAGCTGTTACGTGATTGAAAAATTCAAGAACAGAAATAGTAACAGAGATCGCGATCGAAGAATCGAAAATTGTTTAAATCCGAACAGTCGGGAATTAAATAATATACCACAACGCGAGGGCCATAGGGGGAATGGTGTCTCCTTGCCGATATATGTCCGCGGCTAGACCCGTGTTTTGAACATACATCGAGTAAGTACCGTAGATCTTTACTAGAAATTATTATGTTTTCGATTATTAACCCTTAGCACTCCAATGGCGACTGTAAGGCGCCACTAAAAATTCAAAAAATCGCAATGGGAAGATTGTTTACATTATTAAATTTGTATTTAATGAATTACTAAACATTTCCAAACTGTACGAGTAAATTGCACGATTTTCGTATGTATAGTATGAAAATATATATATATAGTAGGGAAATATTCTAGGTCGGAAGAAATGTTTCATTCTAGAGGTAAAATGGCTTCCAGTGCAAAGGGTTAATACACGAGAGAAATACGAAAAAACCAGCACAATATGAAAAAGTATGCACTATGCATACAGGCAAAATATGAAAAATTTGAAATTACTTAATTGTGACATTTCTCCCGAGGTCCGATTGGTCTATCTACTTTCTGTAATAATATGCATTGGAAAATCAATTATCATTTTGAAACACTACCACATGCCGAGAATAAGTAAATACCATCAGTATCTTGTAATTTTGACAATGTAATTGGCGTCTAAAATAAAATTTGATCCGCTGTTACGCGTCTTTGTAAACAAAATTATATTAAAATGAAATATATTTCAAGTGATATTTGAATTGTCTAATTTTGAAAGTGGCGTAAGTCCATTTACAGCCCATAAATGTGTGTTGTCGTACTCTGATTCGCCCGTATAATCAAATTAGATGTTGATAAAACAATAGAAACAATGCCGGGCCTCGTATAATTTGCCTATATTTTTAAATGAACAAATCTATAATATTAACCTTTCATTTTCTCGAAACAGAAGAAAATGGAGTTACACCGCTTCCAAAATAAACGGTCCAATTGGAGAAATATGCGATCAGATTGAAGGACTGATCGACGCGGGTAAAGTCACTCGGTGTTCATCCGAAATCAGGCTAAGCATTTACTCTCGGCGTTGTTTCACGCTGGCAAAGAAATACGGTCGCGGATGCCGTTGGAAAATGTTATCGACTTCCGGTAGGAATGCCCTTCTTTCCCGTGAAAATACCGTCGAAGAACCAGGCTAACGATCGCTTCGGCCTATCTACCGCCATTCCTTATTGGCCCATTAAGCACGACTTCCAACGATTTCGACTCGGCCGGCACGGATATTCAAGCCAGATTGCATTTCGCTACGTCACACATTATTCGGACAGGCAACATCTGCCTCGCGGAACACACACACGCACACACAGAGAGGCCACAGGCGTTCGTTCTAAGAAATTTATACGACGAAAAGTCGGACCGACAATTTCAAAGAGAACGCAACGAACGTTTTTCCTTTTTTGCTCCACTCTAGCGAAAATTGCATTCGTAATTTCCTCACGTCTCTCGACATCCTTCAATTTAAAAATTTTCATTTTGTACAATTCAGTCCTCTACGAGCGTGACGCGGGACGATACTTAATTCACGGTTGTGTTTTAATTTTTTCTTTTTTTAGTTATGCTATAAAACCCCACATGGGATTATTAGCAACATGCAGGTGGCTGTGATTGCTAACATTATTTTACATAGGGGCTTGTAAACTAGAATTGAGACAATATACAATTAACTTTTTCGAATACAATATTAACACTAAAGATATAAACAGAGTCTTAAAGAATGAAATGAGTGTATGAGAAATAGAAGAGAAAGAAAGGGTCCGCACAAGAAAGAATCTATTCTATAGAATGGAAAGAAACCGTTGTTGCAAAATTTGCGAATCAGGGCATCTCTGTTGTTATCGTAGATCGGTCGTTGCCATAACACGTGATTAGGATGCTGTAGGATCTTCGAGTGAGTCGCATCGGAGTCGTTAATTCACGGTTGGATTCACGACGGATTTGAAAATACTTTTCGAATAAAAGTATCTTTCGCGTGCGATCGTCGCGGAACGGATGAACTCTGACCGGCTCTTCGCCCTTTCTTCCTCTTCGAAAGATATTAAAAATTTCACGAGGGTGCAAATTGCACCTTTCGTCGTCGCGGCGCCGCGCTGCGCTACGCTTTACGCCAGGTGCGTCCGTGGAACTTTTCTTGCCCGTCGCCGGGACGGAATCCTTCGAAGAATTTACAATTCGAGATTAAGACGAGATCTTTTAAACCTAGAGCCCGGCGGAGACTTACAAAACTCCGGCGCTATAATGCCACCTTGGGAAATCAGCCTCGAAGGAAGGAAGTAGACGATATCGTCATTGGTCAGCCACAATTCCCAACGTCCGATGCTCCCCCGTTCATTCGTTCACTAATCTCGACATTTCATGTATTTTTCAGGTTTTCGCGACCTACTTCCCCCGCTGTCCCTGCGGCGAGTGTAAAATTCAACTATGACCGCGTCAATTGTTTATTGGCAAATTATTCGTTGAACAGATTAAAACCTCTGCGTACACCCAATATACCGATACACCCAATATACTTGTATAGTGACACAAGTCGGATGTTTGGATGCACAGTGGTTACTCGATACATGTCCAAAACATTTAGGCAGTGACATATATCGAGATACCGTTCTCTGATGTCCACTCTAGAGGCCTCGGTTCACGGGGTGTTCAGTGTTCTCTCGATATGCTGTCAGTGTGTCAGGGTGCCAGTGTTCTCTCGATATATGTCAACAACACGGGTCTTACCGGCGACATATATCGGCCAGGAGATACTGTTCCATGATCCACGCTGAACCTAGAAAAGCACAGGTTCATGGCTCCCCAAGGGGTATACCTCGCTGCGATGTTTCTGGGAATTTTTTTTTTTATTTGAGTGGCGTTTACAAGGTCGTTTGAAGGTCAACTTTGTTTTTTATCTTCGTATCTACGAAACTAGTGCGCGGACAAGAAAACGTAGCAGGTGTCCGAGGCCTCTCACGAGGTATATCCCGCGTTCGTAGCTCTGCGACTTTTATCAGTGAGGTATTCGCGACATATATCGAGAAAAGACTGTATACTAAAATTCTTAATTCTGGGATAGTTCTGGGACTTTTATCGGCTAGGCATACTCGCTTGGTTTCGAGGGAACATTAATCTGATGTCAGTAGCTTTTTTGTAGGTGGCTGCGTAAAGGACATATGAAGGTCAACTTCATTTTTTCAAATGGAACGTGCCATTTTTGATACCATAGATCGATAGAGTATCAAAGTCCGGGTATAAAAGCGTTGACCTTCGTATGCCCTGAACCTAATAGTTAACCAGATATTACCCTAAGAAGAAAGAAAATTATCTTCATAATATCTTGTTAACTATTAGATTGAGGACATATGGAGGTCAATACAGTTTTACTCGGAATTCGATAGTCTGTCGATTCATGGTACAGAAAGTGGGTGTTTCCATTTAAAAAGATCAAGGTGACCTTGAAATCTCCTCTATGCCTCCACCCACGCAGAGAATGTTTCTGTCACAATATGCCCCCCCTCCCCCTACACCGTGTAAGTTTTGTATACAACATTTTTTCATATTATTACAAACAACGGCAATGCTCAAAGTGGACACAGTCATTGCCCCACCTTGTATAATGCACACTTCCTTGCCGCCTCTGATTGTTAATATTGTTTAATCTCTGTCTCGTAATCTCTTGTCATGGGTCGTTGAATATAAATAAACATTCGATCACTATGTTCGATCATTCTGTACGCTTCACCTGTATCTCAGTCGTTCATGAAAATCTCAAGAACATCTTAAGCGAACACTGTACCTTCTTGTCGAGCACAAGATTTTCGGTTAATAATTTTTAGCAAAAATAATCATTTATTGATGCGCCACCCTCTAGAATCGCATTGTCCCGGAAAAGCGCAGTATGCTCGATAATGACGAGTCGTCGCAGTTATCTGCATTTCGTAACCGTTCGGCGTTTAGGGTGTTTACTGTTGACAGAGTCCCTCGGGATAACGGTGATCAGGCCAGCGAGCGTGTCATTACTTGAACAAATTGCGCGAAGGATTTGCAAGCGGCGCGAACCTAACCGCACCGCTCCCGCCGAGCATTACACAATATGTATTCCGCAGCCTGTTGCGAGCCCCGTGTGTTCCCGTGACACGAAAATACCGTGGCTCGGCCGAGTCGCATTTCCATAATGCGCGCCCGGTGACAGATCAGCCCGACGAACGAACACAAACGATTAATCATATCACGTAGCCGGAAAATATCGGATAACTTTGATCCCCCCCTACCCCCAGCCCCCACTCCCCTTTGAATAGGATTGATTTACCGCGGCGAAGATACGTGTCGACGCGCGGCTTTGTCAGTTTATCAGGAGACTGGATTTGTAACCAGACTCCGCGATCATTTTCTGATTGCGACCGGCGAAATTGAACGCTGAC
>CM052129.1:1989805-2003416 GCA_028454255.1 Halictus ligatus
AATGTTAGATTTTAGAAAATATTTGCTCAATACGTACCTACGTATGTACATAATGAGCCTGTCTTAGCATAACGAGGGGAAATATTATATCTAAATGATCGAGATAAACGTTGCTCTTTGTTTGTATTTACCGCGTGTCCCGTCAATGTACGGCAAAGATATGAATCGTAATTAATGGGAACAATAGGCACAGTAGTCCGGACCATAATTAGCATATAAATTATTGCAACGTCAAGGATCCTCGATGTTCCGCTGCAATCTGTTAACTAGCGAGAACTTAATTTAATGGACACCGACGCCGTCATAGTTCACACGCTTGATATTTCCTAACGAGCTGACACCGAGTATGTTCGGACTTGGTGATACGCGTCCGGCCCGAGTCCGAGTATGGTTCCGAGCGGCGAACTATTCCGAGGCATACCAATTTCTCGTGAGTTCCCGAATTTTCCGAAGGTTCGCCTAATATGTTCCGCTAATTGTCACCTAACTGGCTGTTTCGATCAAAGGGGCCGGCGTCGTCACATCGAGGGCCCAGAAATCAAAGTACAGAACCTACTATAATAAAAATTCTTTCTTTGAAATCGTATACTCAAGCTCATTAGAAATGACAATTGCGGAGAAATACGATTTTTCACTTTTTTCATCTGTGTCTCTCGAGTGTGCATGAATTCTCGATATACGTCAGCAACACGTGTCTTGATGTCGTTTATCGTCTAGGTGACACTTATCCTTCATAGAGTACAAATTCGACAGCAATTTTATTTTTCATTATTTTTTCATGGGACTTTGACCAACATATTACTGCCATTTTTCTGCAAAACATTTTCTACTAAAAATTATCATACCAAATATGATATACATTTCAAATTTTCACTGCAGGCACAGATAAAACAGTTGAACATTACTTCAACAGAAGTCGATCAGTTTTCGATTGGCTATACGTTGCAATAAAAGAAAAACCCAATTCGAGAACAATTTTATTTTATTTTATTATCGTCAAGGTCACCTTCATTTTTTAATACTGGGTTTACGGAGCACTAAAAATGACTAGTTTACACTACTTTATAAAAACAAGATGAATGTATCGATCAAAGTTTGTAGCCATTTTTTAAATAATATGTACCTAGAGAAATCGATTTGTTAAGTAACTCCTCATGGATCCATGTTTGCAATCTCAATATTAGTGAATTAAAAATATTAGAATCCTTCATTTTGACGGGTCCCGTAAAATCTAGTGTTAACATTCGATTCGACGAAGTGATTTTTGATTAATTTTTTCTCTTAATACATTGGCCAGTGAACTAATCCTTCCAGCATCTCCAAAAAATAGAAAAAAGTGGAGTCGTTTGGTGGAATTTGCCGGGAACGTTGTTAGCCTTCGGAATGTGTCCGCTTAATTTCGTCCCCGACGGTACATTCGACAGGGGAATTCCACGATTGAACAAACATACATTAAACTAACGAATACACAGAGTTGATACCGGCGAGTTCGGGAATATTACGTTAAAATGACAAACCGAATGTAAACAAAGGGGATAGAAAGTTTGCGGAACTTCGCAAACCAACCTCCGTTTACAGATCCATCTTCCAGTCGCAGTTTGTTACCCGAAATAGCTCTGCTGTTCGGTGGAACTGTTGAGAGCGCGCGCGCGTAGCAAAGTCCTGTTAGTTTTCCTACATTTCGCTGTCAGTTTAAACGAGAATCACCGGAGGAACGTTGTTAGTTGCATGATACGCACGCACCTTAAGGTTCATTATCTATTCCTTCAGAACTTACCGAAGTTTCGTCTTACCGCCCAACTACCGGCAAACAACCGCACGCCTGCGCGAAGTTTGCTGAACCGCGGTCCATTACGTTTCTAATTCAACATTTCTAACCTAACAGTCTCTGCAAAAATTAAAATCGATGAGATCATTCCTCGGCAAAAAATAAATCACCACTGTTTACTATTCAGTAATCAACTGCGAACGAAAATACAAGGTCAACGATTCTCTCGACTGACGTTTGCAATTCCATGTTTTTCTCAGCGAAAAATATTAGTGGACCCGGTGTATTGTTTACCAACATCTAGAAGTATTGTTCGTTTCCTGTTAAAACCACTTATTGTTTCCTGTTACTATGATTTCCCTATATATGGCGCCAAGGTCTGCATGATAAATGTCGCGGAGTTATCCTCACTACCGGACGCCTGTAGGGTAAGGTACCCCCGTTACTGTGGAGGCACCAATTACCGTGCCTATATTCATTACACTTATTTTTATAGCATAATGAATATTGAAAAGGGGGTATGTAACATCTATATAAACTAATTTTAATGAAAGCATTTTAATTAAAAACAAGTATAATTAATGCACGTACAGTGAATGGTACCCTCGCAACAATTGGGTCCTTTACCCGAAACGTAACACGGCTCGGGTATTGCTCCTGGACGATATAAGACCCGCGTTGTTGACATATATCGAGAATTCACTGTATACCTCGAAACCGTTCTGCGTCCCGCCAGATTTGAGTCGGATTCAAAATCAAAGAACTTTCGACAGAAACGACGTAGAGCGATGAAATTTTTTTCCAATTAAAGCTGAAACTTTGTAGAATATGGGAAAAATAAGGAGATTCCGGTACGAACGTTTTTTAACCTTGAGAAAATTCGTTAAACTTGCACAACAACTAATCACAGAGTATAATATTTCTCAAATTTGTTTGTTTTCGATATAAAAATAAATAAATTGGTGAGATTTTATTATTTCTATACTTAAACTCCGAGCGGAGATTTCGAAAAGTGTATTCGCAGATTTTAATTGCCGCGGCGGCGGCGGCGGCGGCTCTGATTTCTCTGAATCCTGCTTCGGTTCGCTTATTCCGCTGACAAAGCTTTGAAACTGTTGCGCTTGGTTGTACAAACGTTGCTCGATTCTGCCCGGTTCTTTGTGGTTCCGTGTACTTTCCGCGCCGTTGTTAGCGCACTTAAATTGTTAATCACCGAACAACGAAGCTGAAACTGTAACGTCTCGAAACGTTTCACGCTCGACGCAGAATTTCACAGAGCCGCGAATTTTCTCCACTTTTCTGCGAGACTGCCGCCAAAGCAACGCGGAATACATGCACGACACTTGTCCAAAACGCGGGACTATCAAGAGACATGTATCGGACAGGAGATACTGTTAAAGGTTCAAAGCTGTAAAGCTCTAAAGTTCATGACACCCCACGGGATAATTCTGCGGCTTTTATAGGCTGGGAATTTGTGACATATACAGGGTGTCTCGCGTAACACTTTTCACGATTTTCCAAGTACTTGCGATAATCTGACAAACAAACATTTTCAACAGAAGTTGATCAGTTTTTAATTGGATATACGTTGCAATAAAAGAAAAACACAATTCGAGAACAATTTTATTTTAGTATCGTCAAGGTCACCTTCATTTTTTTAACACTAGGTTTACATTGAGCATTGAAAATGACTATTTTACATTACTTTATAAAAATAAGACGAATGTGTCGATCAAAGTTTGTAGCTATTTATTTAATAATATATACCCAAAGAAATCAATTTGTTAAATAGTTGCAATTTAATATTCGCAATTTAAAAATATTAGAATCCGTCATTTTGACGAGTCCCGTAAATCTAGTGTTAAGCGACAGTTTGTATTTTTTAATAACAGTACTACAGGCCGCATCAAGAGGAATTCAACGACCTGGTATACCATCACCTTCGGACGACCTTGAAATCAAAGAAACGAAATTTTCAACAAGAAATGGCAGTCTGCGTTGAACGCGTGGACAAGGTCCCGAATAGGCGCGTGTCTGCGCAGAATATGGCAGGTATCGTCGTGGTAAAAAGGGCGGCAAACAGAGGGTAAATAGAACAAAAGGGTCGGGGTGATTTCGAGGGCTTCGTAAACCGGTTCCCAACTGGCGGAGGTGGGAGGGGATATTAACGGGTAGCTGGCGTGCGGTAGAATTTATGGCAGTAAAGCAGTTCGCCGTGCAGGACCCTGTACCAAAACCCGTTAATACCAAAGACAAACTCGGCCGGAAGCTTGCGTTCCCCGGTGCTTAGAGAACGCGGACCGGTTTCCGCGATAGTTCTTCGACCGGGGGTCAACTTGGCTCATATTTACACAGCACATCCAAGTCGACCGGGTCTGCGAGGATTGGATTGAAATTTATCGGTGGGTGGACTTAGTCGTTAAGGTGAAACTCCGTTAACGACTGAAGAGACGCAGAAGTTTCTGAATGACCCGGACCCGGGCCGTGACCCGAACCCGGTCATTCTAGTCCATCAACGCGGACGGGCTCGGAGATTTTTCATTCGAGGTCCACAAAGGAACCCTGCGCACCGAGTCCGCCTAAGATCGTCCTGCGAAACTATTCTCGCGATCGATCGATCAAACCTGACGACAATTTCGGATTGCAATTTTTGACGAAAAACATTTTCTACGTGCCAAATGGGATACATATATCTTTTATGTAAAGCTGACGATTTTAGAAAATTATCATGCATTTGTGCTCGTGTGCAATAGTCAATTTACGATATATGTCAATGGGTAGACCCGTCTTTTGGACATGTATCGTGTAAATACTGTACATGTGGAGAGTTTTCAGTAGTTTCTGACAATATTGGTTCAGAATAGTAAGTTTACGATATATGTCCATGGGTAGACCCGTCTTTTGGACATGTATCGAGTAAACACTGTCGTATGCAGAGTTTTCAGTAGTTTCTGACAATATTGGTGCAGAATAGTAACTTTACGATATATGTCCATGGACAGACCCGTCTTTTGGACATGTATCGAGTATACACTATACATATCTGTAGAGTTTTCAGTAGTTTCTGCCATATATTGTTTCAAAATCGTAACTTTACGATATATGTCCATGGGTAGACCCGTCTTTTGGACATGTATCGAGTATACACTGTACATCTGCAGAGTTTTCAGTAGTTTCTGCCAAATATTGGTTCAGAATAGTAACTTTACGATATATGTCCGTGGCTAGACCCATCTTTTGGACATGTATCGAGTAAACACTGTACATATCTGCAGAGTTTTCAGTAGTTTCTGCCATATATTGTTTCAAAATCGTAACTTTACGATATATGTCCATGGGTAGACCCATCTTTTGGACATGTATCCAGTATACACTGTACATATCTGCAGAGTTTCCAGTAGTTTCTGCCAAATATTGATTCAAAATAGTAACTTTACGATATATGTCCATGGGTAGACCCGTCTTTTGGACATGTATCGAATATACACTATACATCTGCAGAGTTTTCAGTAGTTTCTGCCAATATTGGTTTAGAATAGTAACTTTACGATGTATGTCCTCAATTAGACCCACGTTTTGGACATGTATCGAGTAAACACTGTACGTCTCTGCAGAGTTTTCAATAGTTTCTGCCAAATATTGTTTCAACATAGTAACTTCACGATATATGTCCGCATCCAAACCCGTCTTTTGGACATATATCGAGTAAACACTGTACACCACTGCATAGTTTTCAATAGTTTCTGCCAACATTGGTCCAATGTTGCTCTTCACTGTACACATACATTATGAAGCAATAACAATTTAATAAATTTTCGCAACACAGCAATAAATATTTCCGGTACGCCGGACCTTCTACGGTAGTCGAGCAAGTTATAATGGGCCCCGGTACTCAATCGTTCGTTTTCGTTCGCGTATCGCAATTAGGCCGGAGTAATTGCCCCTCCGACCAATTTGACTATTCGAATATTCGAAGAATGCCCCCGGGGCGAACTTTCTCAACGAGTTTTACAATTGATAGCGTGGAGCGGCTCGCGGGGAAACGTTCCGCGATGGTATTCGAGACAACGCGATCGTTCGGCGAAAAAATTCGAGGCCTTTTCTCCGACCGAGTCGGAGGCAGTGTCCGGGCCGAAAGTTACGATTTAATTTCAAGCGGAAAGCGTGCGGAACGCCGGACTTCCGGTCGCGGAAAGTTCGCGTGGTTCGCGGTAATCCCTGGGCAGGTACTCGTGTCGGATTTAATGTCAAGATGGCCGTTCGCCTTACCGTAGGACCGTTTAATTAATTCACCGTGTCGAAATACATAGGCAGCGAGCATCACTCGTTCGAGATCACTTCGTTAATTTGACAGTAAAAACTGATCAAATTTTGGGGTGAAAATTTTGGGCTTGTTGCGACGGCAACACCGAAGGTCCATAGGTACCATAAAAAACACCTGTGAATTAGTTATAAACCGACCGAGAAAATTAATTTACGAAGCCTTGTGAGAAAATTTATTTAGAATAAGAGAAAATGAGAAAAGATAATGAGAAAATTTAAATTAATTTATGAGAAAATTAACTTCTGTGTAACATGAAGGAATAAAGTGTACATAGTCAACAGTGTAGCACCCTATTCCCTACACAAGGTACTCAATGTTGCATAGTACACATTGAGAGAACAGGTGCTAACAATACAAAAGTACAAACCCACGGCAAAATTGCTGGAAAGTTTTTGAAAGAGTACCTACAACCCTAATTTCACTCGAATTCGCCATGAAAACGTTGTAACCATAAAATCGCCGCGTGTCGTTCGTGTCTCCTTGAACCGGACGATAAAACGCGAATCGATCGAGTTTGTTAACGAACGAATGATCAGAGGAAAATTACACATCCGAATAGCATCGTTGGGCGCATAATTAAATCTTGTAGAAAATTGCTCCTCGGGGATACCTGAAATTCAACGGGAACCGGACATTGGGGATCGATTTTCTGGTGAATATATCAAAAGAATCGACCGTCGCAATTATTGTCTGTAGATCGTTTCATTTCTGCTCTGGTAAATTAACCGTTTGCACTCGAAGCTGTTTTAACTCCAAAATGAAACATTTCTTCCGACCTAGAATATATAAATTCTTTTTTCATGTTATACATAAGAAACCTGGTGCAACCTGCTCGTAAAATACCGAAATATTTAGTAATTTATTAAAGGGTTAGTCAAGGTTACGACCATCAGCAAAAGGAAAAAAGAGCTGCGCGAAACGTTTACCTGTACTACTTGCTGCTCGCGAATTCCATTTATCGCGAGTTTGTCCTCCGTTTTCGCAATTCGATGAGATTAATCATTCCAGCCGGTTATCTATTATGAACCCACCCCCGGCGGGGCCACGCTATCGTTTAAATAATTCCGTAGCGGAACTGACTTTTAATCCGTTATTTTGTCGACAGACCTCGAGTCGCGGATTGAAAATGCACTTGGCGCATCGCGTCGGTACGATTTCGTTTCAGCCGGATTGAATATTTCAGGAAGATGATCGAGTCGGCCCCAATTACGCCGTATTCATTAGCAAATCGTAAATTGATCGCTTGTCATGTCGGCTGATAAAAACAGCCGGCCGTCGCGTGTTCGTTCCGACGCGATACAGCGTTTACTCTGTATATGTCGCAAATGCCTGGCAGATAATAGTCCTGTACTACGGCGGGGTAAGCTGCCCTTTTCTCTTCAAGTAGAATCTACAAAAATTTGTAGGAGGTATTCTGTTTTTAAAAGGTCGAATCTTTCCGACAATTGCGAGGAGGAATAATTTCAAGGTACGCTTTATAAAATAATAGCTTGCAATATTCTCGTATTGGACAAAATCTTTCAATTACAGCGATTTCTTTATATATGTCGCCAAGACCTATATCAAGTATCTGCAAACTATTCTGTTCGTAAAAACTCGTTAAAGTCGAAGTCGGAAAAGTGAAACCATTTCCTTACGGGGATCGAAAGTGTGGAACTGGTAACGGTGGAGAATTATACCGTTTTGTGACAATTTTATAAAAATCGTGATTCGAGTACAATTTCGATCAATCAATTTTCTGCATTAATTAAATAGAACCTGGATAGAAGATTCCTCCCTTGTTTAATGACGGGTTCTAGTATTTCTAATTTAGAATTATTAAGATTCTAAGGATGCATACATGAGAACTGATTTATCAAATTTATTTCTTCAGCTATATATATTGTCTTAAAAATATTGCTAAAAATGTTAGTGGCGCGTTCTTGCTATTTTCATAAAGTACTGCAAAATAGTCACTTTTAGAGCTCCGTGAACCTAGTGTCAAAGATCCGTCGGGTTCGTGTGCTTTATTATAATATAACGTATTACATATTATGTGGAAAGTAGTATCGGCTGGTCATGATCAGACACGTCAGACGAGGAATATCGAATAGTCTTCAAACTGGATTTTCTCGAAAACAAAGCTTCGGATGAGAAAATTCTATTGTCTATTTCTTTCTTATTTTCTCAAAAGGTACCGCCTCGTGCCTGCTTGTACATGTTACTCAATCGCACCCTGTATATGTCGTCGAGGCCTGGACGATAAACGTCGCTGTCCCCACTGCAGCGGGCTATACTCCGTCAGATGCCATACGAGAATACATAGCTCGGGTATGTCTCCTGGACGATACATGACGCTGTCAAGTCCCGTGTTGCTGACATATATCGAGAATTCACTGTATTGCTACGGGGTGCAATGGAATTAGGTTCCCCAAGAGATTAGTGTAAAATGTGAGGTCCTCTAAGTTTACAGCGTGTGCCTATCAGTTCGGATATGGGAGACTCTGCCGTAGAAGGGAAAAACCAATATTTTTTTCATCCATAAATCCTCCGTCGGCCAATGGTAGCGAGTTAAGAGGCAGTCGGACAAAAACCGACATAATAGACTCGAGAGCAGGTGAGCTTAAAAGCCGACTCCTTTTCTCTTTTTTTTTTTTTACAAGCGCCAGAGCGTATCACGCGACGCCGAAGAGCTTTTCTCGAAAGGCGGGCATAACTTTGCAGGATAATTATCGATTCCCGGGGCGGAACGAGCCGCGCCACGCTCCCGCGGAATAATAAAATCGGCAATAACTTGCGGGACACCCGGTGCATGAATGGAGTCGGTTCGATAGCGGGCTGCATTGTTTCCGAATTCCCATTATAAGCGCGTTCCGATTCTGGCGAGCGGTCTGCTCCTTTGTCGCCGACACCGGAGCGAACTTTCGTGCGCAGCTTTTCGTCGCGTCGCGCGTCGCGACGCGGCCGTCGCCGTGCGCGCGAGTACGCGCGGACAGCGCTAGAGTAACGAGGAGCAGTTTGCTCGAAACAGACCGCATCGGCGCGTGACGCGGCGACGGAATTAAACATGAACAATAAACGACGAAAAGACCTATCAATTACGTTTGAATAACTTCGAGGAGCGGAGCGAGGCTATTGTCTCTCGAAATACGACGGCCGAAATTTCTAGAGCCGGCTAAAATCCGGTTCGTACGCTCCTGGACAAAATTTCTGGATTTGGCTCCAGTCTCCTGGGATTAACGCGGATAATTTTAATTTTGCATAAAGACATGCGTATCTAGCTTCGCTTCACTCGAACAACGCAATACGGTGTCTACTCGATATTTGTCAGCAACACGGGTCTTGTATTGCTTGCCTTAAATCCGGTTCGTACGCCCCTGAACAAAATTTCTAGACTTGGCTCCAGTCTCCTGGGATTAAATTTTAATTTTGGATCATTTTAATTTTGCATAAAGACATGCATATCTACCTTCGCTTCACTCGAAGAACGCAATACGGTGTCTACCCGATATTTGTCAGCAACACGGTTCTTGTATTGCTTGCCTAAAATCCGGTTGGTACGCTCCTGGACAAAATTTCTGGATTTGGCTCCAGTCTCCTGGGATTAACGCGGATAATTTTAATTTTGCATAAAGACATGCGTATCTAGCTTTGCTTCACTCGAACAACGCAATACGGTGTCTACTCGATATTTGTCAACAACACGGGTCTTGTATTGCTTTCCTAAAATCCGGTTCGTACGCCCCTGGACAAAATTTCTGGATTTGGCTCCAGTCTCCTGGGATTAACGCGGATAATTTTCATTTTGCATGAAGGCATGCATATCTAGCTTCGCTTCACTCGAATAACGCAATACGGTGTCTACTCGATATATGTCAGCAACGCGGGTCTTGCCAGCGTCGTGTATCGTCCAGGAGACGTACCCGAGCAGACATGAAGGTTCCATGTAGCGCGCGCTGGTCATGAGCTGACGAGATTATGCAAATGTTTGGTAATATAAGTGTTAGACGTACTCCAAAAATTGTATATGTCCCAAATGTCTGGTCGATAAAAGTCTCAGACCTATCCCGAAGGCTCGAGTGACCTCGGTCGCCGAGGAGTGTAAACATAACACGGCTATCGAATCCAGTAACAAAACTTCTTTCTTTCTCATCATTTTTTATGGAAGGTTCATTATACTAAACTATCAGTTCCTTCAGAACAGTTTCTGAAGAAGTGTAAAATATCAAAAACATTTTTAAATCTGTAAAAGCTTCGCAAGAACAAATGTCTTCTTAAGAGCCTAGACTCCGTGGATAAGGTAGAGTGACCAGGTTACCGACAAAAATAGGCGAAAAATGGTTTTACGCGCCGCAACATTTCGTCCTCGTATGAGAATATTTTTCGCCGGGAAAGGGCTCGTTCGAAAGAGGAAGGTTCAATCTAGCGCGCGCAGTGCATGAGCTGACGAGATTATGCAGATGTTTGGTAACATAAGCGTTAGAAGTAGGCCAAAAATTGACGATATGCGTGCCGTGGAGTCCAAGCATTTTTATGCCATTGGATGAGTTTTCTGGATGAAATCGGGAGGTGCGCGCGCTAGAAAATATCTCCGGCTACAAACTGAGCTATATTTTGTCTTGATTCTCTGCGATATACTGCGAAAAACTTGAGGCACGTTTCTGGCGTCAGAATTCATAATAACCATAATACAGAGCAAGCACTGTGACAAGTTTAGTCACAGACTTAAGACCCGTCAGATCAACACCAATATGGATCTTAAGTCTGTGTCTGGAGGCTCAAAGGATAGGATAGGATAGGATAGAGGATAGGGTAGGATAGAGGATAGGATAGGATAGAGGATAGGATAGTATAGGATAGGATACAGGATAGGATAGGATATTCTAGGATAGAAAAGAGGATAGGATAGAGTATAGGATAAGGTAGAGGATAGAATAGGATAGAGGATAGGTTAGGATAGGTTAGGATGGAATGAAAATTATTAATTAAAAAGTCGCGTGACTATCCCGGGCCCTTGATAAGGATGTAAGCAATTTGTAGGGACTTCTCCACCGTTAATATTTCTTCGTGAATCCCAGTGTCCCTGCAGAGGTCCTCGGTGTTTCGACAAATTCGCAAATCCAAGGGACGACGTTTTGCGAGGTGAAGGGGTAAGGAACGGTCAGATGAGGCGACGATAGCGACGATAGGGAACGCAACGGCGGCGCGCGTTGCGTTACGAGAGGTCGTAAAGGGACGGAGGAGTTACGAGCGCCTCGCAGGGCACTCGGTCGGCCTCGAAGGAAATTAGAGCGGACTACGGGAATGGCGTCAAAATTGCTTTCACGACTAGCGGATACCCATGGATCCGCAGCACCGCGCTGAGCCGTTCGCTTTCCAAGTTCTTAGCCGGGGCGAAGTAAACGCACTCGCCGCAATTTGCAGTTACGCGGACGCATAAATGCCGTCCATCGCGGTCATTCCGGAGTTACGGCCGCGAGCCACGGAATTTATCTGCGAAATACACTCGCGCTCACGACACTGTCTTTACATCGTTAAGCAATGAGTGGCGTCCCGGTTACGATTGCCCGGGAAGAAATACTGATTTTCTTATCGTCGAACGGTTTATCGTTCGCGGTACGTAAGCCCGCAGACAAGAATAAGCTTCCGGCTTGTTTTTACGACGGCAGGACTCCTTGCCGCGTTGAATTACGTTGCTACTGTCCTTAACCCCTAGCACTCGAACGCGACCCCCGAGGCGCCATTGAAAATATTGGTTACAGTATTAAATCTGTTTGTATATTGTAAAATGAAAAATAAATCATAATTTGGAAGTGCTACTGAAAAAGACAAATTAAGCATCGTAGCAATGTCAACGGTACCGTAAAGAAAAATAGAAAGAGTTAAGACAAATTGAAAGACTTAAAGGATCAATAGTAAACAATATCAAACTAAATAATAAACTAAATAAACCAAATAATAGTAATAGTAAACTGAAGGGTAACAGAGTTAGTAATCGTTTCTCAAGCTAGAGTAACTATACATAAAATTGTGAGCTTCTCGAAATCTATATGAGACTCTTAATAAATACACCAACGAATAATTTTCAATTTTTTAAATTGTTCCATTGTCACAATTTTGTTCCTCCCTGTGCCACCGAAAACAGCAACATATCCAAATTCGAACAATATCCGAAACCGTACAGTTTCCACTCGATATATGTCCACAGCACGGGTCTATCCAGTGACATACATCCGGCAGAAGATATTATTCTTTGATGCACTGCCGAAAGCGAACACCAAAGAATAATTTTCAATTTTTTAAATTGTTTCATTGTCACAATTTTGTTCCTCCCTGTACCACCGAAGACCGCAACATAACCAAATTCGAACAATATCCGAAACCGTACAGTGTCTACTCGATATATGTCCACAGCACTGGTCTATCCAGTGACATACATCCGGCAGAAGGTATTATTCTTTGATGCACTGCCGAAAGCGAACACCAAAGAATAATTTTCAATTTTTTAAATTGTTCCATTGTCACAATTTTATTCCTCCCTGTACCACCGAAGACAGCAACATATCCAAATTCGAACAATATCCGAAACCGTACAGTGTCCACTCGATATATGTCCACAGCTCGGGTCTATTCACTGACATACATCCGATAGAAGATATTATTCTTTGATACACTTCCGAAAGCGAAGTTTCTCACCCCTCAATAATGTATATCCATCAGCAGTGGAGACAGTGGACGATTATCGACTAGATCTTTGCGACGTATATCGAGAAAAGACCCCGACGATAAAAACAGTGTGTCGTAGTGAATGTAATCTGGTTCTACGTGAAATCTATAATCCGAGATCCTGTTAGGATGCTCAATGACGACGATTATCGACTAGATCCTTGCGACGTATATCGAGAAAAGACCGTCAAAGGCTCCGACGATAAAAACAGTGCGAATGTAATCCGGTTCTACGTGAAATCTCGAATCCGAGATCCTGTTAGGATGTTCAATGACGACGTCCTCTTCATTACGGAAGATTTACGAGGCATCGGCAGGAAGCTGCGCGACATCCTTCCATCATCGCGCGTCATAAATCCGTAGGATCAAAGTCCCAACAGCGTCGCGCCGCGGCGAGCGTGCATAGCGTTCCCGCGGATGCCCATAACGCATGCGATTGTCGGTTTGTACAGAGACGTCAGCGCGAGGGACGATGGGAGTCGCGTGTGCCCGAATGTTGCCGGGCTGACCAGGGGGATGACCGTGCCAAGCCAGGAAGGAACTATCGATCGATCCCGTGCCCACTTACTTCCGGTGTCCCGGACGATGCTTCCGAACGAACCCGACGCGGATGTACAGTGTGAAATGCGGCCTCCGTCGACCGGCCGGACACTTGGATTTCACGGGACCGGAATCACGCTGACGCTTAGGCAAATGCCCGGCATCCCCCTGGAGAGATGATACCAACCCCCCACACCCCCTCCTCTTCCCCGTTCGCCGAGCAATCGAAAGATTTTCTTTGAAATTAACTGTCGCGGATTTCGCAACGGCGACC
>CM052129.1:2003516-2029321 GCA_028454255.1 Halictus ligatus
TATTATTTTCGTTTAAACCAAAATGCTGTAGAATGCAATTTTGTCCACTGGCGTGGTCGGCTCCCGCGTTCTAGTTCTTCCGAGCGAAATGATCTGATTCGAAACTTTCCGAGCCAGTTGCGAACGGTCCCGAACAATCACAGTATGATTCCCGTACACAAAACAAACCTCATTGGCAGTGTTGCGTCCCCAAACACCGCAATTCGTATCCCGAATTTCGCGGGCTCGTAAATCTCGTTACGCTCGCTTGCGACGATATTTATACAGCGCCGGGCGAATGTGAAATTAATCGGGGGCGCCTGATTCAACGGAATTAAGACATATCATACAATGGATTGTATCCACAGTCTATAAGCATACATTGTACTTTAAACTTAACAGTTCGACGGCATGCGCAATATAATTGTCGTTCGATACTCGCGGTCGCGCTCTCGCACGTATATGTGTTTCGAATTAACCCTTTGCACGGGAATAGTGACTCTGAAGCGCCATTGCCGAAATTGTTGTGGCATTATTTCAAAGAAATTACAAAATATATTAAAGAAAATTTGTTGCATTACAAAATTTGTATTTAATAGATTACTAAACGTGTAAATAGTATACGTAGAAATCGGATCAATTTCGTATGAATAAAATGAAAATTTTTTCGTAAGATGGAAGAAAAATTTAGAAGAGATTCATTAAAAAATGTCTGATACAAACATTTTTACAATTTCAGAAAAATTGACTCTGAAGCACCATTGCCGAAATTGTTGTGGCATTATTTCAAAGAAATTACAAAATATATTAAAGAACATTTGTTGCATTACAAAATTTGTATGTAATAGATTACTAAACGTGTAAATATTATACGTAGAAATCGGATCAATTTCGTATGAATAAAATGAAAATTTTTTTGTAAGACGTAAGAAAAATTTAGAAGAGATTCATTAAGAAATTTCCGACGGAAACATTTTTACAATTTCAGAAAAATTGACTCTGAATCACCGCTAGAAATTGTTGTGGCATTATTTCAAAGAAATTATAAAATATATTAAAGAATATTTGTTGCATTACAAAATTTGTATTTAATAGATTACTAAACGTGTAAATATTATACGTAGAAATCAGATCAGTTTCGTATGAATAAAATGAAAATTTTGCAAGACGGAAGAAAAATTTAGTCGTAGAGTGAAAATAGTGCAAAGGTTTAACACGTTCGCACCTATTGTCGCTATCGCTCGAACGCTTAGTAACATTAACATTTAGATGTGCGACTGACTGTAATTTGTTTTTTTTTTTTAAGTTTACGCGTATTTTGAGAACGTCGAAATTATAACGGTGCGGTCCGAATGCGCAATTTGCAGGGACAATGTATCCGGTTCACACTGTCAAATAAATGAAATAGTACGCAAAATTCCTTCGTGCATTCGAGTATCGAGCCAACCGAATAATTTATTTTCACTGTTTCAACACATTGCCGTCCCACATCGGCGTAATTAAATTAAACTGCACTTAAATGTACTGGCAAATCATATGGGAGCGGCGTCGTAAATTCGCATGAATTTCCCTGGCAAAATTGCGTGGGGCATTTTGCAAATATCGCTCGGTATATTTTTGGAACACAATTGTCTTCGAACCGACAGCAATACTTACGACGATTAACAATAAAATTCGATTGCTCGAACGATATTCGGGAAACAATGGACATATATCGAGAAAATACTATATCTTTCTGTATTCGGCAATTAAATTGGATCGCACGAGAATTTTTAAACACAATTCTCTCAGACTAAGCAGCGTTGTCCAAATCACGCTTCGTTCAAATATTCTGATTTTTCTATATATGTCGCCAAGACCTACAAGACAAATGTCGCGGAATTGTCCCCACTGCCGCGGAGTGTACGAGGGTCCAAGAAGATCGAGAGGCCTCGGTAAACGTAACGCGGCACGGATGTGTCTCCTGTACGATACAAGCCCCGCGTAGTTGACATATATCGAGAATTCACTGTAACCGGAACCGTTGCACGGAAATAAAAAAAAAAAGCTTTCGGTGAAATTCGACGTTTATTGAATTCTCGAGCGACCACTGCGACGCACTTGGCGTGCTCATTCTACAACGGCCGTTGTATTTTAATTGACGTTTATCGGGAGGTCCGACCTCGGCCAATGTGTCAGCGGCAATTTACTCGGAATCAGATATTTTAATCCCCATTAGTCATGACCGTAGACACTGACGACGATTTATCGATGCATACTTATATTTTTCACGATCCCTTTAATTAGTTCGGCCGGCCGGCGTGCGTCCGCGTTTTAACGTGTTTCGCCGCATTTCCGTCCGACTGTTTTCGAATAAGCTCTCTCTCTCTCTCTCTCTCTCTCTCTCTCTCTCTCTCGACTAATTACGCAATCGTTTCGGCTCGATGATGGCCAGCGCGAAATAAATCCATCACCGTGACGCGCCGGATTGCGTAACTCTGGACAAAGATTTCATAACTGTTCGACAACCGGCTCGCGGTTTCGCGGTGAACGGCCGAAACGAATCAATTCGTTCGTCCGCGACCGTGTGAAACATTTTTCACCAATTAGGTGGCGTTTGATCTGTCAACGAGCATTTTCTAGAATAATTCTGACCGGTTCCCGTTGACACAGTGCGCGATCGATAATTGTCCGAAACACGGGTCTGGACAATAATCGGCCAGGAGATACTATTCTTTGATCCGAA
The DNA here is from genome assembly GCA_028454255.1 of Halictus ligatus. Lineage (NCBI taxonomy): Eukaryota > Metazoa > Arthropoda > Insecta > Hymenoptera > Halictidae > Halictus > Halictus ligatus. Next base: position 2,006,221 of record CM052129.1, read on the forward strand.
TGTCGAAGAGGAACTAACAAAGCTCGAGAGGCCGGGGCCTCTCACAATGTATTCCCCGGCGGTAGTGGGAATAGTTCTGGGACTTTTATGGGCTAGATGTTTCGGACATATATTGAGGAAATACTATACTTTTCTGTATTCGGCAATTAAATGCTGATTGGATCGCACGAGAATTTTTTGACACAATTTTCTCAGATTACGCAGCGTTGTCCAAATCACAGGTCTTACCAGGGACAATTATGGGTCAGGAGATATTATTCTTTGATCCAAATGTAGAAGAAGAGCGAAGCTCGAGAAACCGGGGATTCTCACAATGTATACCCCGGCGGTAGTGAGGATAGTTCTTGGACATTTATCGGCTACATATTTCGGACATATATCGAGACAATACCGTACTTTGCTGGTTAAATACGTTTCAGCAATGGTGATTGGATCGCACAAGAATTTTTTAACACAATTCTCTCAGATTACGCAGCGTTGTCCAAATCACGGGATTTTGCCAGGGACAATTATCGGCCAGAAGATACTATTCTTTGATCCGAATGTAGAAAAAGAGCGAAGCTCGAGAAACCGGGGACTCTCACAATGTATACCCCGGCGGTATCGAGGATAGTTCTTGGACATTTATCGGCTAGATATTTCGGACATATATCGAGACAATACTGTACTTTGCTGGTTAAATACGTTTCAGCAATGGGGATTGGATCGCACAAGAATTTTTTAACACAATTCTCTCAGATTACGCAGCGTTGTCCAAATCACAGGTCTTACCAGGGACAATTATGGGTCAGGAGATATTATTCTTTGATCCGAATGTAGAAGAAGAGCGAAGCTCGAGAAACCGGGGACTCTCACAATGTATACACCGGCGGTAGTGGGGATAGTTCCGTGGACTTTTATGGGGCAGATATTTCGGACATATATCGAGGAAATACTGTATTTTTCTGTACTCCCACGAGAATTAAATACTGATTGGATTGCAGAGGAATTTTTTACCACAATTCTCTCATATTACGCAGCGTCGAGTTCGTTTCCGTGTCGGGCCGCAGGCAATCCTATTCTACTGCTCCTTCGAATGTACGCAATCCCTATTGTATCGGCAACACTGCGCTACGGTTGTACGTACATACTTGCCTGCTGGAAAGATAGTTCTGTACTACTGACCGGGTGCATACATGACCGCTTTCTACCGCCCGCATGGTCAGTAATGGACCGTGTTCTACGCGTGAGTCTAGAAGACCATTCTGTTTGCCCAATCGAGTACAGTACCCACCGTTAAAATTCTCATCCGACCAGAAACGATTCCATTCCGTTGCCCCCCGGGGGAAACGATCTTGATCTACATTCTGCGAGAAAATAAGAAGGTGGCACATATTTTTCAATTTTTATTTCAGCAATTTTTGCGTGAATCGCTTACTATTTCCCACTGTCTTTTATTAATACATTTATACTTCTATTTGTTTCCTTCTTTTCAATTGAGATAGAATATTTCAGACATCTTCTTTCATTGTGCCGTAGAGCTTTCTCAAAATAATCTCCTATTTTCCCCTGACTTTCAGTAACATATTTTTACTTCTATTTTTCCCTATTTCCTTTCAATTAGGATTTCTTAATACTTCAATCATCTTCTTCCATTCTGGCGTAAGCTTTCTCAAAATAATCTCCTATTTTCCTCAGACTTTTATTAACATATTTTTAGTTCTGCTTTTTCCTATTTCCTTTCAATTAGGATAGCTTAATATTTCATTCAAAATAATCTCCTATTTTCCTCTCATTTTCATTAATATATTTTTACTTCCATTTTGCTCTGTTTTCTTCCGTTTAATATATCTTAATATTTCATTCATCTTCTTTCATTCTGGCGTAAGCTTTCTCAAAATAATCTCCTAGTTTCTTCAGACTTTTATTAAAATATTTTTACTTCTATTTTCCCCTCCATCCTTTCCATTAGAATATCTTAATATTTCATTCATCTTCTTTCATTGTGCCGTAATCTTTCCCAAAACAACCTACCGATACACCCTCGCGTTTTGTTTTCTCTTTTTAATCAGGAAAATTAGCCCGGCAAAACGATTCCGTCTCCTCTCGCTCGGCCCCTCGTTCCCACTCGATCAAAGAGGAAATACAGAACCGTCCGTGTGGCACCGCCGGTATACCATAAAAGTTTATCGCACAGCTCAGCAGGCATTTGCCTCGCAAATTGCAATCGTGTACCAGATTTTCCACGGATATTCGCTGGGACCCGGTCCGGGAAAAAGTGTGAGCCCGTGCGGCCTCGTGTACCCGAACACGCTACGAAATATGATAAAATATCGGGCAGAGCGAGAGTCGGCTCGAGTCGAGCGTAAACTCGCATTTCGAGGCCGAGCCGATTCTCGGGAATCGAGATAGAAGTGAATACGACGGGTTAGCGAATTGTCTACGGTGACGTTGCGCCGTGCCGGTTTCCCGGTGTTTGCCAACAGTAGAGTGGAAACCGGAAGCATTCGAGGCTATTCGACGGGTAACATGACCGGGCATACGAAAGGTGGCCGGCGCGCCTCGTTCTCCAGTTGAAAACTCCCCTGTCGTTTACCAAATTGATATCGGCCGACACCGGAAAGTTTCCTGGCGCATAAGCTTCCCCATAAGCATAAGCGTATACGCGTGGGCAAACTTCCTCCCGACGCACAGTGCTCCCAAATCCGAGACACGTGGCCAAAACCTAAAATATGAACTTTCAGCTAAGTATCCGCCATTTTGTTTGTTCTAATTTCAAGTTCATTCGTGATCATCGACCCCAAACACGGCCTAATATCAATTTTCAAGCAAAATCAATCATTCTTTAATGTATATGTCCGTCATATTGGATCAGCCATTTTGTTTGTTCCAATTTCAAGTTCAGATTCGTGATCAGCGACCCCAAACACGACCTAATATTAATTTTCAAGCAGAACCAATAATTATTGAATGTATATGTCCGCCATATTGGATCCGCCATTTTGTTTGTCCCAATTTCAAGTTCAGATTCGTAATCAGCGACTCCAAAAACGGCCTAATATTAATTTTCAAGCAGAACTAATAATTTTTGAATGTATATGTCCGCCATATTGGATCCGCCATTTTGTTAGTTCTAATTTCGAGTTCAGATTCGTGATCAGTGACCTCAAACATGGCCTCATATTAATTTTCAAGCAGAACCAATAATTTTTGAATGTATATGTCCGTCATATTGGATCCGCCATTTTGTCTGTTTTAATTTCAAGTTCAGATTTGTGGTCAGCGACCCCAAACACGGCTTAATACCAATTTTCAAGCAGAATCAATAATTTTTGCATGTATATGTCCGCCATATTGGATCCGCCATTTTGTTTGTTCCAATATCAAGTTCATATTCGTGGTCAACGACCCCAAACACGGCTTAATACCAATTTTCAAGCAGAATCAATAATTTTTGCATGTATATGTCCGCCATATTGGATCCGCCATTTTGTTTGTTCCAATTTCAAGTTCAGATTCGTAATCAGCGACTCCAAACACGGCCTAATATTAATTTTCAAGCGGAACCAATAATTTTCGAATGTATATGTTCGCCATATTGAATCCGCCATCTTGTTTGTTTCAATTTTAAGTTCTGATTCTTTATCAACGACCTCAAACGCGGCCCAATACCAATCTTCAAGCAGAACCAATAACTGTTTAATGTATGTGTCCGCCATATTGGATCCGCCATTTTGTTTGTTCCAATTTCCATTTTGTTTGTACAAACTCGATACATGTCCGGAACACGGGTCTAGCCAGGGACACGTATCGTAGAAGAAGACAGCGAAGTTCCAGAGGCCTCGGTTCGGCGGGGACAGTTCTGGGTCGTTCATCGGCTAGGTACTTCGGACATATATAGAGTACACGCTGTGCAGAAAAAATGTGCAGAAAAAGAGAAAAATTCGTAAATAAATGTGCACCGTTACCGCGGTTGCAGAGTAGAATCGACGACACCTTCGAGTCTGTCACGCGGGCGAATATTATTCATGCGCGGGAAACATTTTGAGACAAGGGATGGTCCGTGTCATATATCGCGGGGGAAAGAAATTTTTCAAGCCGTTTAAACTCATTCTTTTTTTTTCGCCCGGGCTGGCACGTCGTTGCGGAAAACGTAGTCGCGGGAAACCGATGATAGAAGTGGACCGAGGGTCCCGTCCGGTCACGTAAGACGATAAATCATGCGGTCCCTGCATCTCCATGTGAAAGCGCGTGTGCATGAATTACGCTCGCGGTTATGCGTGGGCGAGCGCATCCACATTCACGAAAATCTGGCTACGCTGTACACGCGAAACAGTGTTCTATAGCCAATCAAAACTGCAGATTCCCTCTATAACTTTAAACATTCTATTTACAATGTTCCATCTGCATGTCTTATTGTTAGTCACTACTATACCGAGGATCTTTATGCATTTATCGCTTCTGAAAATTTTCGAATGCTGTAATATAGAATTTTACAGAGTTTAGTACGATTTTTATTTACTTCCGTTTTCCTAACATTTGCTGAGAAAAATTAAAAATTGCATAAAAATCCGCAGTCGGGTCATTAGGATCTACCGAGGAATATTTATATTATAACAAGGTTAGCCTTTTGCGAACACGATTGGCATATTGATCGACAATGTATGTCGCTAAGATAGTTACAACCAGACTGCGTTTGTTTCTGCAATTTTCAATTTATCGGAACGCGTGAAAAGCTAGTAATGTATGCGCAGTTTACTCCTCGGCTGAATGTTGTCGCTAATAACAATTAAGTATGGTAATGCAGAGTTCGACTAACTTAGGAAGCGTTATCGGAGACGCAAAATTTCGGGGCGGCACTGAACCGGCTAATGAACCGTCAAAGATCGTATTTCTGCTTGGTTATTCATCATCCGCAGGTCGACTATCATCCCGCGGGACCAACTTCTCTGCCTCGAATTCCAAAGTTCGTGGCAACGCGTACAGCTACGCACGTGTGTATGTATAAATCCTGCGTGTATATACATTCGCCGAGGCGCATGTCTGCGTCCAAGTTGCACGCAATGCATACGGGAAACGTTATTTTTCTCCGAGCGGGAACTTCTATCGATAACAACTGAATCTAACAACTCGTCTGTATGTGTTTCTGAATTCTTCGATTGGTTTCCGCGGCCGTGCCGCGCGAGCTTCAACGACTTCCTCCGCGAAATTGCCACGAGACCAAAGGGAAACTATTCTGTCCCGTCGAATCTTCGGCATTTCTCACAAAAAAAAAGTATATTCTCCGCTTCGTCGATGCCAATTTTCACGGAAATCGAAAGACCTCCTTTCTATCGTTCGATCGTCATATTTTTGTACGGTATCGTTTCGAAATAAACGATCGGATAGAATTTTAATTTTTCGAGCTCCATCTACCGAAGAGACTCTGTGTAGAACGTCCCGTAATAAAGTGAATCATTTTTTCCTCTGTATTATCGATATTATGAATCCTGACGCCAGAAACGTGATTCAAGTTTTTGGCTTCGTTTCGCAGAGAATCGAGACAAAATACAGCTCAGTTTGTAGCTGGAAATATTTTCTAGCGTGCGCAGTATTCGATTTCATCCAGAAAACTCACCCAATGGCATAAAATTGCTTGGGTTCCACGGCGTGCACATCGTCAATTTTTGGCCTACTTCTAACGCTTATGTTACCGAACATCTGCGTAATCTCGTCAGCTCATGCACTGCGCGCGCTAGATTGAACCTTCCTCCTTCGAACAAGCCCTTTTCCAGCGAAAAATATTGTCATACAAGGACGAAAAGTTGAGTTGCACCGTGAAACCATTTTTCGCCGATTTCTGTCGGAAACCTGGTCGCTCTACCTTATCGGGAATCAACGGAGTCTTGACTCGTAAAACTGGCCGGCTTTTTTAAAATTGTTAGGGAAGCTAATGGACGCAGGATTGAACATTCCTGTTGAGTCCTTTCCCAAATATTCCCATACGATATAAGGCAGATATTTTCTAGCGCGCGCTACTCTCGATTTCGTCCAGAAAACTCTTCCAATGACATACAAGTGCTTGGGTTCCACGGCACGCACATCGTCAATTTTTGGCCTACTTCTAACGCTTATGTTACCAAACATCTGCCTAATCTCGTCAGCTCATGCACTGCGCGCGCTAGATTGAACCTTCTTCTTTCGATCGAGCCCTTTCCCGGCGAAAAATATTGTCATACAAGGACGAAATGTTGAGTCGCACCGTGAAACCACTTTTCGCCTATTTTTGTCGGTAATTTAGTCACTCTGCCTTATCGGGAGTCTAGACCGGGCCCTCAACGCGACGATCGAGATTCAATGGGGCCGTTTCGCAAGCAGGTCGAGAGGAGAAGTAAAACATCGAGGTCCTCTCGTTCTTCTTTCGGGCCGCGTCAGCCTGTCGTGACCCGCGTCCTTGTCGTGTCACCTGGCAACGTTTCGAGCGTCGCGCGTCGTGTCCGTGCTTTAACAAGTTTTTTTTCGACCGGGCACGCGTCACTTCCGGAACTTCATTTACGCTGAACGTCGAATAAACCGCCAGATCTCGTCGAGTAGTTTCGAATATCTTTTCCTCTCCCTCCCCCCACCCCTCTCTCTGTCTCGACATGGCCGAGGTACCCGTGAATCAACCGAGAGATTCTGCCCACGTTTTACAGCTTCGCTTTTACACCTTCCACCCCACCCCCCTCCCTCCAACCCAATCTCGCCCCTGTTCCGTTCCTCAACTTCCTTTTCTTCCATTTTTTTTTCTCTACCCCTTCTTTTCTCGACCTGAAATTCCGAAGTCCTGCTCGCCGCTGCCTTTTCATTTAGAATTTAATGTTTCAGCTGTTCTCTCTCCGGCTTCTCTCCCTCCATCTTTCTCTTCATCTCTCCCCTCTCTCTCTCTCTCTCTCTCTCTCTCTCTCTCTCTTCTCTCAGCCCGCCATCGCCTGCGAGCTCTCCGAGGAAACGAGGTCGTGGTATAAAAGATATTGTAGAAGAACAAAGGGGAGGGGGTGGTGGGGGCGGAGGGGCGGGGAGGTGCAAACGTGAAGTAGAATGCTGGGCCGGAAAGGGTCGTTGAGAAAGTTTTTATCGGACACGGGCTGAAGACCTCGCTCGTGATCGATTTTCCCGATCGACCAAGTGCCTCCTGACCACTTCCGCGGTCGTTGTTGCGTCGGTTTCATAGCGGAGGGCTTGTCGATTCGATTTCATCGTTAAAATGACGATGACTTGTCGCCGGCCGCCCGCCGTAGGAGTACTGAAAACATTTATCGCTCTCGAATCCGCGTGGCGAACGCGCGCATAACGATCTAGGCGATCAAATAAAATCACCAAGGTTCGATCGCGTCGCCGAAACAATGAACGCTGAACTCTCGTTGTCAACGATCTTCCCCCGCTACCGATATCAATACCGGCACGAGTGCTCTGGTGGTGACTGTACCGTTGTGTATGCGCGCCGCGACGCTTCACGCGTCGGTAATAAATTTTACGACACCTACTTTGCGGCAGATGAGGAAACTATTCAAATTCGCGCGAGTTTAGGGCACTCCCTCGCACGCTAACTCTGTCTAGTTTGTATATACAAGGAAACTATATAGATAAGAATTTGTAAAAAAAATATTTGTGTCAATTGTATCGTGTTATTAAATAGCGGGTCTGTTCGATATTATCGAAGTCAAATTTCTTATAATTATTTGAACACAAATAGGATACACGGTTTTCTCGATATATGTCCCGAATGTCTAGACGATAAAAGTCCCAGAAGTATCCCCACTGCCGCGGGGTATACCTCATGCAACATAACACGGATCGGGTGTATCCAATTATCTACTAATCCAATAACAAAACTTCTTCGTTTTTCGTTATTTTTGTCATGGGACTTTCTATTGAAAATTATACCAAATATTAGGTATAATTCCGACGATATTCACTTGTGGAGGCCACTCGACCTCTCGACCACTCGACCTATCAAAAAATTGTGCCTTCTATCCGATATATGTCCACGGGCAGACCCGTTTTATGGACATGTATCGAGTGAACGGTGTATATAGGAATTTTGACATACCTGTGTCAAATTAAAATAAATTAATTAATTTTTCTTTCGTTCTGATATTCTACGGGAAAGAAAATTCTGCACTCTTCTTAGGACACTTTTTGCACACTTTTTTCTAAAACTATACTTGAACGCAAAGTTTCACAATTTCATGTCCGAGTTCACTAACCTTTCTCGAAAGGATCTCTGTAATTGGGCATTCATAGTGCTCTGCCTAGAATAACCACTTGTGGACAAACTACTGTCGAACTGCTGCCTTGTGGAAGTTGCTGAAACACCGATTGGTAATTAGTTCCTCCTTGGAGGATGTCACAGGGGCGTATAATTATATCGATTGCCGTCGATTCATCCGACGCGCCGAGAACGCGTATTCGGACACGATTAGGCGCTAAATCGATACAATAATAATTGGCTGGTGCTCCTATAACAGAATCGCCGGTAATGTAGAAATTTCGATGACCGACCATAATGCCAAATACAACTTCGACGTTTCGACGAATTTAACCATAAAACTCGAGAAGGTATTTTCAACGTTCTATACCTTCAAAGGATAGAATTAACCCTTAGAAATAATCCTTAGAAACCCTTAAAAATTGCTGTATCGTTATTCAAAATATTATTTTACATTATTAAACTCGTCTGTATTTGATAAATCATTAAACAGTTCAGTGCTCTACAAGTAGATTTCACCATTTTCGTGTGTATAGTATGACAAAATATGTACAGAAGGGAAATATTCTACCCTTAGCACTCGAATGGCGACTGTAATGCGCCACTAAAAATTGCTGTATCGTTACTAAAAATATTTTTTACATTATTAAACTCGTCTGTATTCGATAAATTACTAAACAGTTCAGTGCTCTACAAGTAGATTGCACCATTTTCGTGTGTATAGTATGACAAAATATGTACAGAAGGGAAATATTCTACCCTTAGCACTCGAATGGCGACTGTAATGCACCACTAAAAATTGCTGTATAGTTATTAAAAATATTTTTTACATTCTTAAACTCGTCTGTATTCGATAAATTACGAAACAGTTCAGTACTCTACAAGTAGATTTCACCATTCTCGTATGTTATAATATGAAAAAATATGTACAGAAGGGAAATATTCTAGGTCGTAAGAAACGTCCCGTTTTAGAGCCAAAATGGCTTCCAGTGCAAAGGGTTAAAAAGTTGATCTTTCGACCGCCCCCTTGACCTGAAACGGGGCTCATCCTCGACACGTGAATATGAAGGAATAAAATTCTTGCGATATCGTTTCAATTTATTTGAACCGAAGAATTATCGATCGCAAATATTTTTAATCGATAAATCAACCAAAAACTGTCCCGCGGTGGGTGTGTGTTTTATCGGTGGACTTTAGTTGTTGGCGCGACCGTTGGCCGTGTCAACAACATCCGTATACCACTTCGCACTCTTATCCGTCGTCGTAAACCAAGCTTAGCCTGTCACTTCCTCCGATATTCGATATATAAAGCGTCGAATGAATCGTCGCCTGATCCAACGTCAATATTGATAAAGTACACATCTGGTAAAAGCCATAACTTCGCTCGCCCGGTCACGCCCCGCGCGCTGACAAAGACGTCGTCCTCGCTAATTAAATCACCGGCGTCTTCGCCGTGAGCGACCAGGCGAAACAAAAGCATCCGCGGCGCGAAGGTCGGAGCAATGACAATCGACCGGAAGTTGTTCCGTCGGCGCGACTCCTGCTGCAAAATTACAATCAATAATAATTAAGAACAAACGACAGAATACTACGAAATAGAATAAATCGGAAAAATTTACTCCCGAATCAATTTTCCACAATTTCTGTCTTTATACCTTTCGGAAGACCAGCAGTTTCGAAAATGAGTGACGCTAAATAACGTTCTTCCCCCCCTCAAAAAACAGGATGCACCACTTCGTTATGAGAAATAAATTTCCCAGCGGTTCGTAACAGATTCTAGCCTCGGGGGCCGTTTCTTTCTGGACAGTGTTCGCCTTTGTCCGTCGATGTTTAAACAACAAATTTCTTTTGCTCTCTGTTACAGTGACGGGCACGGAGAGCGCAGCGCAACGCAAGGATCCCTGTTGCGCCTTCAAAGGACTGTTAATTTCCAGGGGACGGGGCCGCGACAGGAAATAAAGAGCTGAAGGGAAATCCGCGGATTGTTCCCCGCGTCTGACACGTCCGGCGGCGTCGGACGGACACTTAGGAAGTTTTACGCGGCGACGGTAAGCGAACCGTTTTGTTTCCGTTCTTTTTTAATCGGCCCGTTTGGCCCGACGATAAACCGCGAGGAGCCGTGTCTTTTCTCGAAGGGCTCGCACCGTTCACCGGACGAGTGTCCATTTATCCCGGCGACCGAAATGAGTCGCGCAGTAAATTTCTACAGCTTCCCCTTCCGCGGGGATTCCACCCCCTCGCACCTGTTACAACCGACCCCCGTGTTCAGCAGAAACGGCGAATAACCGTGGAAAATTACATTCCCCCTCCGCTCCTCAAAGGTCACCCCGAACGAGACAGGCGAGATGCCGAAGTTGTTTGGACGGCCAGATTCAAGGACACATAAACATAACAAACATAACTTTGAACGTCCAGATGGCCTTTCGGGAGCACGTTGACGCGTTCCCTGCTGTGCGTGGCACAAAAAATGTTTTTAGGGGCTCCTCAGCTCGTTAGGTAAACTATCGGTGTGTCTCTTCTGCAACATCATGGGGATAGGAATCGTTTCTGCCTCTTCTTGAAACAGCATCACACATCCTTATGTTATACGTAAATTACACAATTTTGTTAAGGTAATATCCGAATTAGGAAGGCGATCATTCCATGTGAATTAAATCATTTTTGTTTTGGGACCATGTTTCGAATTTCGATGAAACTGAAAGATCGAGCCATCATTTTGTAATCTTCGAAATTGTTTAAAGGGCACGGACCATCAAAGTTTGCTATTTTGGACGAGTTTTACGAAATTGCCTACACAACACATTTTATACCACAGTTATTATGAAAGATAAAAACATTTTCTTGTTTTAATCGTCATCGCAAAAGACTGTTCTTTTCAAATAATTTATCATTTTATATTCGAATGTGATTTCTTAACGCAAAAATTAAATAAATATTACTAATATCTTTGTTTTGCAAATTTTACCATCGGTTCGAGTGTTAAAAAATTTGAAAAAATATGGCCGTATTTTACGATTCTTCCTCTTTGAAATTCCGTTTTCTAATCCGGGGGAGCCTGAAGACTATTTGTTGAACTATTAATTATTTTATGCCCATTAAGTTGCTGGATATTCTTTAGACATTTTGAAGTGAGGGTCGACATAAAAACATTTTCTTTTTTTTAATCATCATCGCAAAAGACTGTTCTTTTCAAATAATTTATCATTTTATATTCGAATGTGATTTCTTAACGCAAAAATTAAATAAATATTACTAATATCTTTGTTTTGCAAATTTTACCATCGGTTCGAGTGTTAAAAAATTTGAAAAAATATGGCCACATTTTACGATTCTTCCTCTTTGAAATTCCGTTTTCTAATCCGGGGGAGCCTGAAAACTATTTGTTGAACTATTAATTATTTTGTGCCCATTAAGTTGCTGGATATTCTTCAGACATTTTGAAGTGAGGGTCGACAGCGTCTGTCCTAAAATTAAAATTTTCACGCAGTGAGAAAAAGAGCAGGCGGAAGGTCATTTACATATTTTATCTAAACTTTTGCTATTTTATTTTTGGAAATTGTTCGCGTGGACTGAGATTTCTATAATTTTTTACCTCTTTTCGAAAATAACTTAATTTGGTGCCGTCGGTGCATTATTTTAATTTTTCTATAGCTAAAGAATCGTCTCTTCGCGTATACCGCTCTGGCAAAATTCCCCAAAATATTTTCAATAAATTAAAACCAAGTTCGAATCAGCAAACGATGCAATAGATCGATAAAACCAACGAAAGAAGAAGAGGAGGAAGAAGGAGCAAATATTAATTAGTGAAATAAAGGAGAGGGTGTTATTAAGCCAAACGCAGCTATACTTTTACGAAAATGGAACAAAAATATTGTGAAAGAAAATTGTACAGGTTACATTATTTCGCATGAAGCTGTGTCGTCTCATTATTTCGCTTGTTGGTATAGAAATGGGAGTTTTTCATTGTGAAAGATCAATGGATTCCTCGCAACTAATTACGAGTGAGAGTAGGGGTATTTTTTTGCCGAATGGTGCTTAATTTTATACACATTTTAATGCGCATAAAAATGTGTGCAAAACGTGTGCTTTAGCGAGATTCGAAAATTACGAGAAAATAATAGGAAGTACAGTGAGTGTAAAAAGTATTCCTACACCTCTTGTAGGCTTAAGAAACCATGTATTTGTCCATGTAATTTCACACATGTTTATAAAACGAAACATAATTGTAATTGCTATATATATTTTAACTACACACTGTCATATAAATATGTTTGAAAAAGTTTAACGTTAGCGAGAAAAATTAAAAAGTGTGAGAAGTGTCTCTAAATTTGGCAATCTTCTGCAAAACTAGTCAATTTTTGTAACATTCGGTCAAACGGGTCGTAAAGGTAAGGAAACAAGTGAGACTGAAAGAAAAATTATTATACAACTGCATAATCAGTGCAAATCATTGCGAGAAATAGGAAAAACAATTAACAGGCCACATAGCACTATACAAGGAATTATAAATCTCTATGGTGAACGAAAAACCATTAAAAATATAGCGCAATCTGGTCGACCTCGAAAACTTACAATTAGTTTATTCTGTTTTTGTTTTAAAAAAGAATGTACAATTACATAAAGAAACATATGGTAAACATTTTCTAAAATTGTAAGAGGTGTACGAATACTTTTTACACTCACTGTATAAGACGGCACGGTTTCAATTATCTCCCCGACAGACACTTAAAGCGATCCTTCATTTTTGCCGGCGAGTACTTAATACAATTTCTATTTGCACGGTGCAGTTGTATGGTAAACGAGCATGTTTGTCCCTTCCAGCGGCATTACGGTCTTTCATAACGAGCAAACTTAATTGAAGCAGTGGACAGTAGGGCACGGCAGCGCGCTTGCTGACTTATACGTAATACTGCTACTTACGCCGTTACAGGGTTATCTATTGTCACCGGCAACGCGGAAACGCGTTTAGTCCGTTCTATTATCTGCTGCACAAAGTTTCCATTATTTATGCGTTTTACTACGAGCGAAGTTTCGCCGTCGATGCAGTTAGGCAGTTGTTACAGTTTCCACCTCTTGCTGACTTATCCCCTCATGCACTTCTCCGCCGACACCCCGCACGATTATCTATTGTGCATCAGGCGTCCCTAGAAAACGGCAGTCACGTCGAAAGCTGTTCGTCTGCAGACATTCGAGTCCCGGGTTCTCTGGCGCTTCCATTCTAAGCTTATTATACTACCAGACTCCGGATCTCTAAGCAAAATAAAACGTTTCTGCGTCAATTGTAACGCACAGAAGCTAAATACTATTTTTCTCTTGGAATTTTAATGCAGTGATAATAATATATTGACATTCTCAAAGCCTTCTATTCTTTTCGCGGTTTTAAATTGCACCTACTCATTTTTGTCATAAATGTGTAAACTCTTTCTGCATCAATTGTAACACACAGAAGCTAAATACAAATTTCTATTTTTCTCTTGGAATTTTAATGCAGTGATAATAATATATTGACATTCTTAAAGCGTTCTATTCTTTTCGCTGTTTTAAATTGCACCTACTCATTTTTAAATGAGTAAACTCTTTCTGCGTCAATTGTAACACACAGAAGCTAAATACAAATTTCTATATTTCTCTTGGAATTTTAATGCATTGATAATAATATATTGACATTCTTAAAGCCTTCTATTCTTTTCGAGGTTTTAAATTGCACCTACTCATTTTTGTCATAAATACATAAACTCCTACATTGCTCCACACTGTCCTACAGTATGTGGAAAAGACTGGAATAGATACATTGTTCGAACAAAGATTTATGTACACGAAACGAGCTTTTTAATGAACATTTTAGTTCATAACTTTCGCACTGAGCAGTCTATTCTTTGATAAGAGCAAACCGAAATTTTGTTAAACTGAAAAAGTATCGTCGTGAACGATGTAAAAGCACCGGCCGAAAGTGCCATAATTCTTCGGCGGTTCAATTAAATTGGTAATTTTCCATTACGTTGACTCGCGTCGATTTCCAATCATTTTAATCGTAATTCGGTACACCACTACTGTCGCGCATTACTCAAGGGCTAACGACATCTCTGCCCGCGAAACGGAGCTATTAATCACGGGGATGATACGTCGACTAATCGCGCGAAATTCGATTAGGTGAAACGAATAACCGCTGCGGAAAATTTATACGCCCCCGCGTTTTCACCGAACAAGACGCGGACGGCTGAGAAATGTTCAAAGTAGAATGTTAATTAATCGAGTATCGATTATTCTTCTGCGCCGATGCGAGGACGCTGGATCCGAAGGAATTGTATGGCAACAATATCTTTTTGTAAAAATTGTAAAAAATATCTTTCTCTTTTCTATTCGTCAAAGAAACACCTCTGCCAAATAAATACAATATTTTGGAACACCCTGTATATTCAATCGAATATTTCCCGTCAGGGGTAGTAGTCGTAGGACATGTTGGATCTAGCCAGGGACATATATCGGCTAGGAGATACTATTCTTTGATTCACACCGAACCTAGAAAAGGACAATAAAAATAGAGAAATACAGGTTCATGGCTCCCCACGGGAAATACCCTGCGACAGTGGGGATATTTCTAGGACTTTTATCGGGTAGGCAGTTGCGACATATACAGTGTGTTCATTCGAAAACTTTCCAGCCGAATATCTCGAAAAGTATGACAGATATTAAAACAGTGTAAAACACGTGTCCAAGGATTTCAAGTGTTTTATTTGGTTGGTGTTTTCAAGGTTATTTGAAGGTCAACTTTGGTTTTTCAAATATCTCCGAAACTAGCGCTCGTATAAGAAAAAAGTATCCTACCAAAATTGCTGGTACTTTTACATCGAGTAAGATCAAACAATAAAAAATATGATTTTCCGGTTTGAAAAAACACGACACGAGTTTTACACTCGTTTAATATCTTCCATACTTTTCGCGATATTCGGCTGGAAAGTTTTCAAATGAACACCCTGTACAGAGTAAACACAGTACTTGTACATAAATTACAGTATTTCATAAAATGCTACCTAATGTCCGGCGTTCGGTGGCTTTCGCCTAAGTTGCAAGCCGCGTTCCTAGTGGTACAGCTCTGTCATCGCCGCGCCACACAGTGGTCCGGATCAGAAAATTCAGCGACATTTGAATATAACTTCTGAACCGTAAGAGATATCGACATGAAATTTGGGCTCAATAATACATTATCATTATGTTACAAAAGGGTGAAAAAAATCAAATCAAAAAGCATTCTGTGGAATTAAAAATATATGCTCTATTAATGTAGAAAATTTCACAAATTTCTCCCACTACATTCAACATTATTTCTTTAATAGAATACGTGCATGAATTGCTATTAAAAAACAAGGCTTTTCATCCCGAAAGTCTGTTCTTCAATTTAAAAAGAAAAATCGAGAGAAAAATATTAAATAGCAGCGTCAGGATATCTCATTGAAGAGAAACAATTTTTCTGGCGAAAAATGCTGTTCTTAAAACGTCCAAGTTTCAATGTTTTATTACAGCCTTAGTATTGTTTAGAAGGTATTAATTTTTTCGTTGTCGAGGACCGTGGACATTTAATAATAATGTTCCTCGATTAGATACCGGTACGAGAAAGCTCGTTTTTAGGCTAAACGTCGCTTGTTTTTCCGGTCCGGGCCACCGTGCGCCAGTTCGGCAAGGGTCACGCGGAAAATCAGATTCGAAGTTCTTTCTCGTACCGAAACTTTCAATCTATTTCATTTCTATTACGGGGTATCCGATAGCGGTAAGAAAGTACCGGATTACCGATAACGAATGCGAGGGAGCCTCACAATCCCGGAGGGGATGCGATAAGGAAAGTTTCAAGCAAAATCTTCGCGTTGCTTCATAAAGCCGCGACTGTTACACCCTCTGGCGGCCCCTCCCCCGCCCTTTTTCAGTCAAAGGCATCAAAAGCAACGTCGGCAACGAGACGGGCGAACGGTGAAAAGGAGAGAGACGCGAGGGGTGGGAGAGAGGAGTTTCAGGGATGAATTCTCCCGGTAAACGAAGGATTATTCTTCCTTCTTGATAAACCGTGGGCGCCAGCGACGAAACTCTTTGCGTTTATTAAAAGGAAGTTGGCTCTCGCGAGGATCGCCGGGAGAATCGAAAACAACCGGACAGTAAATTTACGTTATCTCCGGCTCCTTGAAAATTCCCTCTCGGTTTCGCTAGGGGAATCGGCACAGGGTGGGGGATCGGCGAGAGTTTGCCGAGGGAACCGCGGATGGGAAATTACGTCTGTAATATTACCAGTTACAGGCAATTGCCCGTTATTCCGGGCGGAGGGACGGCTTCATTCGATCTCGAGCGAGATCGCGGAACGTCGAGGAACGTCTTTCGACGCGCGGTGAATTCTCTCGTAAATTTTGATCTTCGTTAGCGGGGAACCAGGCGGCCGGATCTCCGGGGAGAATTATGCGGGCGGTCCCTTCGCGGGATAATTGAATACGCAAATAGAAAACCCGGTAGAAGAGGGGGCGGGGGGGGGGGGGGATATTGATAACGCGCGGACAATAAAACATTTCCGCGAGGATAAACGGGATCAATTCCCGAGGATAAGGTTCCTTGCGGAACAGCTTGCGGAATAATTTCAACGCGACCATTGTGCGGCCCGCCGCCATTGAAAGTATACTTTTGCGAACGGTTAACGCCGGCCATTCGAGAGTAATGCGATACGACGGAATTACAATGAGCTTGTGCCGGCGATACACACGCTGTTCCCGTGAATTATTTCTGAAAATATAATTCTCGAGATATCGGTAGACTCGATTCCGGTCCATGCTCCGTATAATAGTTGTTGTTAAATTGATCCGATGTACCGATTAATTATGCACTTGTTTGTATCGGGCCCGCGAATGTTACAAATCATCGATTGTTTCGCCCCCCGGACGATAAATAACCGTTGTAATTTATTGATGCGTCCGGTGGCTCGTAAGGGCAATCCTCGAAATTATTCTGTTAATTATAATTGAAATAATTCGTTACCGTCGGTTAACCGCCTCCCGTCATCCCCGTTCCGGTTTTTCACATTTTTGCCAACGGATTCGTTCATTTGTACTTTTAAGAGGATATCTCCACTCGCAGCTTTCCAAAATAATACAATACAAAAAATATACGTATACAGGGTGTCCCACATAAATGGGAAACACCTAAATATCTTTCGTATTTACAGTCCTATCAGAAAACTTCAAAGGACAAAGTGACACTATTGCAGAGGGCCATTTTAATGGTGAAGAAAAAGATTTTTTACGTCGTGTTTTTTTAATGAAATTTCAAGGTCACCGATGTTTTTTTTTATTGAATACTATATTTTTTACGATAGCATAATAGACAATAAAAAACTGAATTTAGTGGATACCATCTTTTTGACCTTGAAATGACCTTGAGCAATCATGTTGAAGCGGATGAAATGTGGAAGTTTAAAACTTACGTGTCTCAGCAAAAATTACGCGAACGTACATATAAATGATTATATTGCATTACTATTGTTCATAACTTCTATCTACAGTGGTTTCTCCGTATATGTCGCCAAGGCCTATGTGATAAACGTCGCGGAATTATCCCCACTACCGCTGGGTATGAGGTGCCACGAAGCTCGAGAGGCCTCGGTAAACAAAGCACGGCTCGGGAACGTCTCCTGCACGATACATGTCACCGGCAAGACCCGAGTCGTTGACATGTATCGAGTAATTTAAACTCAAGCGAGAATCCATTCGATTTTTCCTTTTCTTTCTTCCACTTCATACGATTTGCTTCATTCTGTACGGTATCGTTTTAAGGGTGTAATTTAAGTGGCAGACTTTCGTTTCTTTCTTTTCTTTCTTTTCTTTCTCGGTACTTTTTCCAGTGAAACGCCGCAAGGATTTCCCGGGGATCTATAAGAGAAACGTGCTAATTTTTTCCGCCAATCCGGGGCGATCCTTGCAGCGGGAGGTAAACGACGACGCGACGGAAGCAGCGGCGAGGAAGGCGGCCAGACGCGGCGCGGAAAAAGGAAGGAGGATCCTCTTCGGGGTAATCTAATTTGCTGATGTGACGAGGAGACGGTGAATTGTCGGGAACGCGTCATCGATCCCCGCGCAGGAAAATTAGGGAATACGTTCGAGTTCGATCTGAAATCTTTCCTCGATCCGAGGGCTTTCTTTCTTACCCGTGAAATAGAGGTCACAGCGGCGACACTTATCCCGAACGAGCGGATCTCCCAAAAAATTGTTGACCGTTCGTTTTCGTTACTTCGAGTTGCCAATCTGTTGACACTTTCACGTTCATTTTTAAGTTAACCGGTGTAACAAGTTCGACAAATTAAAAATGTTTTCGTCCATCACTCAGTGTGCAATTTGGACAAAGTCGGATTCAAAATCAAGGAACTTTACATAGAAATGAGGTAGAGCGATGAAACTTTTTTTAAATGGAAGCTCAAACTTTGCAGAATATGGGAAAAATAGGGAGATTGTGGTACGAACGTTTTTTAACCTCGAGAAAATTTATTAAACGTGCAGAAATTCAAGAAAATTTTGGTTTTTCCAACACCACGCACGGAAAAATTTTTTTTTAACATGTTATACATCATTTCCCATAGATTTTTTCACGCTGATTTCAAATCTGGTCTCGAAATTTGTCTGCGACCTGAGGATTTTGATAAAAATAGATTTTTGTGACAAAAATTGAATAAAATCATTTTTTCGTTGAAATGATTGTATGGTAATAATCAGTTTCGGCTTTAATTTAAAAGAAATTTCTATCGAAAGTACCTTGATTTTGAATCGGATTTTGTCCAAATTGCCGGCTGTGCGCCGCGCAACGAATATTTTTATATGAATTTTCGGTGGCGCGCGCGCGCGCGCAGAAAATCTAATTTTCGGGAGCCATTGTTCTCTGAAGGGACTCGACGAATTCATATTTTTGCGTTCAGCGTGACACCAATAACCGGCAGCGGAAATACGAGTTAGAGGATTTCTCGGCGTTCGTATTTCTTCCGCGGGGATTCGCGTTTTCTGCGGCAACGGCGAGGCGTATTAATATTTAATAATAGAAAAGAAGAAAAGCCCCGACAAGATATGTGTGCCGGGGCGTGCGCATATTGAGCGTGCAAACATCCCGGGAGCTGGAAAAAGAGACATTATATCGAAACAGCGAAGACAAGATGGCAGACCTGAAAATATGAACCTTTTACCTCGCCGCGAAGGATAAGAGATCGAAATGTACCTC
This sequence comes from Halictus ligatus, assembly GCA_028454255.1. NCBI lineage: Eukaryota > Metazoa > Arthropoda > Insecta > Hymenoptera > Halictidae > Halictus > Halictus ligatus. Next base: position 2,025,662 of record CM052129.1, read on the forward strand.
CTTGAATTACTCATGCATGCTGTCTTCAAGGTGAATGTGGGCTTTGGGATTTTCCACGGTTGAAAAGTATCTTCTCGCTGCTGCGGAGGGGGGGGAAAAAAGAATGGTCCTCCGTGGATTATTTATGAATGAATGTCTCATCCCGGGACCGTTGCATCGGACACTTACGCGATCCTTTATTGCACAACATTTTGGTCGGAGACAAAAATGGGACGCTCTTGTTCAATAGATAACAACAAACAACAACAAACAAAGGAAGAATGAATGAAACAACGACAAATGATAAGAATAAATGAAATCTCTTGTACACATGTATGTACACTGTTTTACTCTGTTTTTGTTTATTTTCGCAGTTTCAGTAGTTTGCGAAGCAGTGCTGGTTGTAAACATTATTACTCGCCACTTGTTCTCAAAGCTGACAAAACATTTATTTAGCATTTACTTAGCATTTATTTTTAAACATTTGTTCAGCGGTGTTTTCGCTGTAAAAAGATTCGTCGATTCGCTTACCAAAGCAAACCAGCCCGTTAATTGTTGGTTGCTATTAATTACTGCGGCGCAATTATTGTATAAAATAATTAAACTTCATTACACCGCTCTTCAATTAATCCGGCCGACTATGCTTTAAACAATTAGCACGGTAATTGGTAGGCAGCGACGCATGGTTCACGTAATTAATGAATTAATTAATACAATAACCAGCGTTGTGTCAGTCAATGCGACCAATTAATTGTGCAACTATCAATATCGACGAGTTCTGCGATAAACAGCGCAGGCAAATCCCGATAAAACGTCGAATATCAGACAAAATGGCACTCGACGGCGAAAACAGCCGACGCGACGCGTCGCGACGCGTCCAAAATCGCCAAAACGTGGTCGAAACCTCAGAACTTATTAAAAAGATATTGGTTCTGCTTGAAAATTAGTACTAGGCCGTTTTTGGGGTCGCTGATCACGAATCTGAATTTGAAATTAGAACAAACAAGATGGCGGGTCCAATATGGCGGACATATACATTCAAAAATTATTGGTTCTGCTTGGAAATTGGTATTAGGCCGTTTTTGGGGTCGCTGATAAAGAATCAGAATTTCAAATTAGAACAAACAAAATGACGGATCCAATATGGCGGACATATACATTCAAAAATTATTGGTTCTGCTTGGAAATTGGTATTAGGCCGTTTTTGGGGTCGCTGATAAAGAATCAGAATTTCAAATTAGAACAAACAAAATGACGGATCCAATATGGCGGACATATACATTCAAAAATTATTGGTTCTGCTTGAAAATTAATATTGGGCCGTTTTTGGGGTCGCTGATCACGAATATGAACTCGAAATGAGGAAAAACAAAATGGCGGATCCAATATGGCTTACATATACATTCAAAAATTATTGGTTCTGCTTGAAAATTAATATTGGGCCGTGTTTGGGGTCGCTGATCACGAATCTGAACTCGAAATGAGGAAAAACAAAATGGCGGATCCAATATGGCTTACATATACATTAAAAAATTATTGGTTCTGCTTGAAAAGTAATATTAGGCCGTGTTTGGGGCCGCTGATCACGAATCCGAACTTTTAAGTTTTAGCGTGAGACCGTGTGGGACTTGCAACTTTTACTCTAAATCGTAAAAATGGATGCCTTCACTTTTACTCTCTCTCTCTCTCTCTCTCTCTCTCTTTGCATACACAGTTATCAGTTAACAATAAACATTCGGCACTAAAACCTATGCAACTCACCTCCACAAACAGCATCCATAATGGACAATTAAAATCGAAACGACAATCAACACAATTTGTACACTGTGCCCTTGAGAGTCGCAATGTGCTTCACAAGCTTAAAAAGTTCGTTAAACTCGAAGTTCGGACTGTGACTGTTGGTCAACTATAAAAAGAACGACCTTTTTGCTGTTTACCCCCACTTAGAAACGCTCTTAGGGTAACCAACCCCGTGCTTAAAACTTACCTGGCTGAAAGTTCATATTTTTGGCCACGTTTTCCGGTTTTTCGGACCACTGTGCGGCGTTACAAAACACGCATTCCGCTAAACGGCGGACATGAACGGTACCAACACTTGTTGCGTCGACGAACACGCTCGGTCGCAGAGGAGCGTCCGCTGTCCTTCGATTAAACGGCGCAACGATAACCTCCGTCCGAGCGCTCTTCGTATTCGTGGGATCCGCTCGAAAACAAACCAAAAAAAAAAAAAAGAAAATACGAAAAACACCTCGTCAACGGATCCAAACAAGCCGGGGCGGGGCTCGGACAATGGCCCCGGAGCACGCGAGCGAGGAAATCCTTGTCGCCGAGCGGGACGTTAAACGTTATCATAAATTCATCAAGCCTCGAGAGGGACGAGACGGAGGTGTCGGGGGGGGGGGGGGGGGGGGGGGGGGGGGGGGGATGGTGGGTCGAAACGAGCGAAGGGTTAGAAAAGCGAGAAGGGCCGGGGGTCTGTACCTGGCGGTCTCACAATCAATCTCCTCCCTCCATTCTGCTTTTTGTGCGCCCTGCACGAGAGCTCGAAAAGTTCGCGAGTGGACAATGAATGCTCCTCGTTGGAATGGACGGGAAGGAAAAAGGAAAGGAGAAAGGAGAGAAAAAAAGAAAGAAAGAAGAAAGCGAGGAGGTACGAGAGAAGCGGGAACGAGTCAGAACGTAGAGACAAAGAAATGAAAGGAGAAACTCGAAGGACTCGTCGCCTCCGTCCGACCCATCGGCAACCCGACTGGTATTCTTCAGCCTCGTGTCGCAGCCGTTGACGAGCCCTCTGACGGCCGACAACTTCTCCGTCAGGCCAAACAAGCCGATGTTTACCGGGGATCGACAAAGGGGCGGCCCGAAACGATAGGCGGGGAATGTAAGTTAGTTTCGAGACGACGCGACGAGACGTCGTTTACATAGACCGGTGAACAAGGTGTCGGTTTAACTGCTGTCGGCCCATCGCCCCTCGTATAATCGATCCCCTAATCCCCCGGGGGCGAGGGGCACCCACCCACGCAACGCCAGAACCGAAATTCGAAACTGAACGACACTCCGTCCGGTCCCCGCCTTGCCTGGAACTGCCACGCCCTACGCCCCGCCCACGCCACGCCCAGAATATAGGTTCTCGTAACAAATAAAGAAATGGGCATTGATTTCGCCGGGTGAACACGGTGCTCCATTTTTCCGGAATTTTTAGACCGTTTGCATACTAATTCTTGTGCGAATTGTGTCAAAGAAAGGTAATTCCCGGCAATGCAAGAACAGAAATTTGAAATTGAACGACACTGCGTCCGGTCCTCGTCTTGCCTGGAACTGCCTCGAGCTCTCGCTCCGCCCACGCCACGCCCCGAATATAGGTTCTCCTTCCAAATAAAGAAATGGGCATTGATTTCGCCGGGTGTACACGGTGCTCCATTTTTCCGGAATTTTTAGACCGTTTGCATACTAATTCTTGTGCGAATTGTGTCACCGAAAGGCAATCCCCGCAACGCAAGAACCGAAATTTGAAATTGAACGACACTCCGTCCGGTCCACGCCTTGCTTGGAACTGCCTCGCGCTCTCACCCCGCCCCGTTCTGCTCCGCCACGCCCCGCCCCGCCCACGCCACGCCCAGAATATAGGTTCTCCTTCCAAATAAAGAAATACGCATTGATATCGCCTAGTGAACACGGTGC
>CM052129.1:2032693-2064096 GCA_028454255.1 Halictus ligatus
CCTGCGTTTGGTGCTTCATAGCAGGAAAAAATAAAAACCACTTTTTTTCCGTGAAAAACTAGCTTATAATTATCGTAAAAATATATTATACGATATTAAACATCCCTAGGTTCAGAGAAACATCGTGCAGGCTTTAAAAATTCAAAAAACGACAATTATACTTTCAACGGCGCCGGTTGGTGCGGTAGCTATACTGCTGAAGACTACAACGATTCGAGGGGGGTCGAAAAATCCGGAAAAGTTTTTTTCTAACTCCTCGACTGTCTCGAAAGGTCAGAGAAGAGAATATTTCCGGTTCCTCCTCTGCGCCTCGTGGCTGCTTTCCCTCGAAGTGGAAAATATGTAGAAGAAACAGCATTGAGCTTATAATATTGTAGGAATATTTTATAGAAACCCCTACGTATAGGGTGCGGCGTAACGGGTGAAATAATCTTAAGGACGTCGGTCTTAATAAAACTCTTTATTTAATAACAACAACAACTCGCTCTACTATCTGACTCTCTCTCTCTACCGACTGCCGACTCCCGACTCTGGACTCACGATTCTCAACTCTCAACTCTCAACTCTGACTCTCAGACTCTCCGACTAACTACTCACAACTAACAACTGACTCTCAACTCTCCGACTCTCCGACTAACTACTCACAACTAACAACTGACTCTCAACTCTCAGACTCTCCGACTAACTACTAACTGACATTCTTCGCATTCGTCCCTTTTATAATAATGCCCTCGAAGAGGCGACGGGGTGAGGGAAACTGACCAATTTCCCTCTTCGCCTGCCTAGGACCCTTAACGGTCCGCATTTGGTCCGCAGATGTCTTGCGGTACGTCAATGACTATTGAGACCTTTAGCTAAACAAGGAAGTCTAATAAATCACCATAAAACATGAAGTTCCGCTAAATCTCAAAAATAGCCTGAAGTCACGCCCTCACCGTAATCATAAACTGCGCCCTTGGTCGGTCTCATTCATACCCCTACAATATTATTTACAATATCCCCGGTAAAAAATTGTTTCGACCATCTACCATCTACCATCTGCGCAGGTGTTTCAGCGATTCATTGTCATATCGCGATCTGTAGAACGAGTAGAAGTTTCCGGCGAATGCTCGCCCGGACGTTGTGTCGGAGATTGAATTTTCGCGAGGGTAGCGGGTGGAATCGGTAACGCGAGGTTCGGGACAATCGAGCGCCATTGTGCGCCGCTCGCAAACGACAGATTAGAAGACGCCGTGGTTGTGATTGACGTGCGGTAACAGGTTTCCGTGGTGTTCGACCGAGTTCCAGAAGAAAACGCGCGCCCCTCGGAACGCGTTATCAGAGGCACTCGGAAGCGGCGGTAATTAAATAGAGTGACGTAGCCAGGACTTTGCACGAAGGTTGCAAGCTCGGAGTCACCCCGGGGTGACTGTGACTGGAGGAGGGTGGGGCGGGGCAGGGGAGGGGGGTCGACGAACCGCGCGCGTTCCTTTCGTTGCACTTGAATGCATTAGCTGAGCTTAAAGTTGAGACGCCACCGACGACGTCGACGACGACGACGAGGACGACGAGGACGACGACGACGACGACGTCTCTTTGCATTTGCATTTACTGGCGGTGCCCACACGCATTTGCATTTACTTGCGAATCATTGCTCCGACCTAACCGTCCGAGATCTCGCAGCTTTTGACAAAGCCGTGAACCGCGTGCACAAAGAAAAGAACGAAACGACGTCTCGACCCCTTCGAGGAATTATTGCCCGGCCCTAATCCCCGGTTGCTAAACAAAAAGAGGACAATTGAATTTAATTCGACTGGTTTTTTTCCTTTCTCCCGCGAATTAAACGTTCGACGAACGGTCGGAGGCTAAACTTTGGATCAGGTCTCGCGTTTCGAAAGTTTCGTGCGAATTTGTTTCGGTCGAATTGTGACTAATTTATCTTCTGTGAAGCAATAAAGATTCCGGAAGCGGTGCGCGCCGATTTTTATGAAATCCTGGAAACAGGACCATCGCTGTTGTTGTCCGAGAATCCAGCGACTCCTGGACGATAAATGACGTATGTACAGTGACGAGCAAAAGTGTAAACACACCTAGCTGGTTTTACATGAGACGCGACGATACAACCTATTTTTCAATTGAATGATAAAGATTGGGTACTGGTAGTTACGAAGTGAATTGGATAAACAAAACACAGCTGTTCGTTTTCGTTAATATTAACGATATACGGAATATTTATCGAAAATAGGGATTGAAAACAATTTTTACAGTTTTGCACTTGAATCGTGCTAAACAAAGGTTTGAATTAATATTCTGTCAATTTTCCTATACTTTTTTTTTGTACTGCTTCTAGCCTGCGTGGCATACTATCTATTAAATTTTTAATCACTTCCGGCTCGATGTTGTACAATTCACGAACACTTAAGGGTGGATTGTCATATTTTGCCAGCCTTCTTTTCACAATTGACCACAAATTTTCGTATCGGTTCATATCCGGACTTTCTGCTGGCCATCATAGAAAACTTTTGATTTTCTAGCCCGATTTTTACTATCTTCGCAGTGTGCTTAGGGTCCCGATCTTGTTGAAATACTGTTTCGTCTTCAGCGAATTCAATAGAATCAACAACGGGAGGTAAATTATTTTGCAAAGTATTTAAACGATGCTCCTTGCACATGATACCTTCTATCCGAACTAAGGGACCAACACCCTTACGAGCGAAACAATTCCGACACATAATCGAGCCACCCTCGAACCTCACAATTTCTTTTATACTACTTGCTTGCTATTTTCGGACGAAGTCCAATACCAAGGCCTTCCATCGGATTCAAATCTATTAATTTTTGTTTCGTCAGACCGTATAACTCTTTTCCAATCTTCTGTTGTCCGCTCCTTTTCAAACTCTTTCCACTCTGTCCAAAATTCTTTTCGTAGTATAATATTTTTGTCCGAAACAGCTGGTTCGCTGGTTTCTTTTCTTTCGCTTTTCACCCGATTCTCTTTGAGGAGAATCAAGGTCCGTTCACTTGCATCGGGAACTCGCCGAGTCTACTACACACTGTTACTAATGTGTACTGTTAGTGCCGGCAACAGCTATTTCATAGTCGAACGACAGATATCGGCGACGTGACGCCGACAACAAGGTGGACTCCTCCGGCCGAGGGAAACGTTATTAATGTTCTGCTGCTTTCGCTGAAAGCGCTCGCACAGGTGTGTTCACCTTTTTTTTTTTTCCCCCCGGTTGGCGCCGCGCAGAATCGCGCAACTCCCGCGGGCATTGAGAAGCAGCGTTCCCCAATCGAAAATTATTGAAAATCGAAATGAACGCGGAGGACATGGAATAAACGCGAGTACGGCAATCCCGATCGAAAAATCGAAATCACGCTCTGCCGTTGACCGGATTAAAAATAAATTTCATTGTCCCGCGCTCGTCGCACCGTGGAACAACGCCGCGCCGGCCTGTTCAATATTTTCATTCGATACCCGAGGAAAATTATCGAGAAAGATTGCTATTCGTCGGTACTCATTTTTCTGTTCAAGACAACGTACTATTACCTCGTGATAGACACAGCGGTGGGTACCAGTCTGTGCTTTGTTCACGTTTTCTCGCCTCTCGTCGAATTCCGATGCAAATCCGATGGTGCTAACACGAGAGCCTCCTCTCATTGTTTTTACTTCGCCTAATGAATATCAGGTCATTTCGACTAACTGAACTTACTTAAAGCGGGTTTTCTTTCCGCTCTGGCATAAACAGTCACGTGAGATTCGTATTACCGGACTGCGGATCCAGTAAAAAATGTCTACATTAACATATTCCGGTACAGTGACGAGGCACACGACATTAACGAACGAACATTAACGATATTTGTACTTGTACCTTTGTCGTAAAAGATCGTTCAACTAGGGGTGGTAAATGCTGCTTTCGCAGTTATTATCATTAATCGCTGTAGAACAAACCGTTGCATTTTTAAGTGAATGCAGTCTGACAGTAATTTCGTTACGTAAAAGTCAGTCGGAATGCGGAAAATAAGACAGTCTAATTGATTAGATATTCCGATATGTAAAAAGCGTGTTCAACAAATTTTTACGGAAAAGTAAACGACTTGTGTGGACTAAGAAAGTTTCGGAACCACTCTTAACGCGTGATCGCAAAGTGCAGTGTTTACTCGATGTATGTCCAACAGACGGGTCCATCCACTGACATATATCTGCTAGGAGATTTCTTTGCCCCTCCTTACGGCGTTCATATTTGCGTTGAAGCTTTCGAAAACGGTCTCATTTGTTGGAAACTTTTGCAAACTGGGGTAAGTAAAAATCGAATGACGATGCGGGGGTGTCCAAAAGGCGTGTTCTACAAATTTTTACGAAAAGTAAACGACTTGTACGGACTAAAAATGTATGTCCAACAGAGAGACGGGTCCAGCCACTGACATATATCTGCTAGGAGATTTCTTTGCCCCTCCTTACGGCGTTCATATTTGCGTTTTGAAGCTTTCGAAAACGGTCTCAGGACCTGGGTAGAAAAACTGGGAACGAGCTAGCCAATTAATCGAAATGTCAATAGAATTTTGAACGTTATTAGGAAATTTAGCGATAGCTGGACCCCACCACAATTCCCATGTTTAACCGTGGACCGACACATTATTCGGCCGCGGGTAATTTGTCGACGTTTACACACAGACAAATACACAGGACGGCGGACGTACATACACGGCACGGGTCGGCTGCATTTATCTGGAGTTCGATTATCTGACAGCGTTCCTGTAATAACTAACCCTCCCCAGGATGGAATTTCCCCTAATCGACCGTGACGGTAATGGAAATAAATGAATCCCCACCCCTCTCGCGTTTCCCGCCTTTATTAGACCCGGAGTACGTAACCGTGTCTAAAAATGTTTCGTTAACCTGTCGCTTTTCATCGAATATTCCATCGTCAGCCCCGGGTTCAAATTTATTCGGGACAACTTTAACTTTCGAGCATAATATCAGTATTTATGGATGCCTCCCAACGGCCGGATATCGAAAACCTAATTAAATTTTCGATGCTCGGCAAACGGAAAGTATCACGGCAGCGTTTCGACCGCCTGAGAGGTATCGGAGCGACAGCGATGGCGATCACGCGTCTCATACGTGCTGCCACGTTCCTGAACTTCTCGTCATAACAAATTTTACTAATTTTAATTCAGTGGTGCAATATTTTTTTCAGTTCTTTTCGTGTCATAGAAACGCTGGATAATGTAGAAATTCGCTCTTGTGCCCTGCAATCAATGCAAATATTTTTTATTTTGCACAGAGATTCACCCGTCATCTTGTATTGTGTTTTGTTTAGCGAGTGTCGACTGTGCAATCAAGTTTTATAAACTTTTCGTACAGTTTCTTTCAAAACACTTTGCAAAACCATAAGCAATCAATTATTTGCAAAGAATTTGCAAAAACTTTTACAGTTTTCGGTAAACCAGTCTGTGTTCACAATATTCTAAAAAGTATAATTTTTTGCAACCCTGTAATAAAATGGCGGCGTTCGTACCTTCCGAGGATCATATTCGTCGTTACACACTTTCTCATTTTCATTTTAATGAAAATATCCGTATAAATTTGCTTTTTGTGAGTTAAGTTCTGAAGCAATGTTTACGTTCATTCGTTTACCTCTAAATGCGAGGCGCCATTACGTACCGTCGAAATATTTCAAATATTCTGTCAATTGATTCATGGCGATATTATCCTTTCAAGGTCGTCTGAAAGTCATTGCATAGCAGGTCTTTGAATTCGTTTCGACGTCGCCTACAATATTATGAACTTAAAAATACCCAGTTTCATTAAAACATATGACAGCGACCTTAATTTTTTTTTGTTGAAAATCGCTTCTTTTTTCAAACTTAAAATATTGCAATTTCTTTACGGTTAAATACTGATTAACCATGGCAAGAAACATTCTTCTGTCCGACAATCCGAAGGGGCTGAAAAATCGTGGGGACTAATTTCCGCCGTACCCTGTTGTATACAGCGTCTACTCGATACATGTCCGAAAACGGGTCTAGCCAGGGACATAGATCGTGCAGGAGCGACACAACCAAACGGCGAAAAATCGTCCGAAGGTGAGCGTCCAATTGTCGGATCCCGCTTCGAAAAGGATCGTAATCGCGGCGTGATCCACGGGATCACGGTGCACCGTCGTTTCGGCGTATTTGTCCATGTAACGGGTAGGCCGACAATCAAGGGATTGACGCAGCCGCGTCCTCTGTGTCGCCCGCTCGGCCTCTTCGCCGCGCGTATTTGCATGCGAGCGTAAGTACGTCGACGTCCGCGATACTCGAATGCATTAACCCGTCGAGCTTAACGTCAACGGGGACGACTGCGTCGCCACACTACCCCGCATTTGCATTTCCCGATGTCCCGGTGCGCGAGGCGAAAACACGGCCGGGGAGCGCACCTGGTGCGTCGCCACCTTTCATCCCTGCTTTTTCGAAAAATTCAATTCCGATCGGGGAAGGTTGATACGGGGCCAGGTAGTTGCAATGAAACTATCCCGACACTGGCTACGCTTAGTATAGTGTTTACTCGAAATATGTCCAAAACACGGGTCTAGCCGGGGACATGTATCGGCCAGGAGATACTATTCTTTGAAGGTATAAAAGTACAGTGAAGCTTCTAGAGGCCCCTGTTGTGCAGGAGTGTAAACTTCCTGCACGATACATGTCCAAAACACAGGTCTGGTCAGAGACATGTATCGGCCAGGTAGTACTGTTCTTTGATGCACTGTCGAACGTTGAAAAGGACAGTGAAGCTCTAGAGGCCCCGGTCGCCCAGGAGTGTAAACGTCCTGCACGATATATGTCCAAAACACGAGTCTGACCAAGGACGTGTAGCGGCCAGGAGATACTATTCTTTGAACGTAGAAAAGTACAGCAAAGCTCCAGAGGTCCCGGTTTCCCAGAATTACAAACTTCCTGCACGATATATGTCCAAAACACGGATCTAACCGGGGACATGTATCGACCAGGAGATACTATTCTTTGAACGTAGAAAAGTACAGTCAAGCTTCTAGAGGCCCCGGTCACCCAGAAGTGTAAACGTCCTGCACGATAAATGTCCAAAACACGGGTCTAGCCGGGAACATATATTGGCCAGGAGATACTATTCTTTGAACTTAGAAAAGTACAGCGAAGCTTCTAGAGTCCCCGGTCACCCAGAAGTGTAAACGTCCTGCACAATACATGTCCAAAACACAGGTCTAACCAGGGACATGTATCGGCCAGGAGATACTGTTCTTTGATGCACTGTCGAACATTGAAAAAGACAGCGAAGCTTTAGGGGCCCACGAGTGAAAACGCACGTGTCCTACACGATAATTGTCCAGAACACTGGCAGGGCGAATTATCGTCTAGAATATTGTACCATTCTCTGATACACTGATAGACTGGTACGGTCAGCAGAGGATCCATATTTACCCTGGGATATCTAATTGTAAGTGGCTCGAACAATCTCTATTGATTCACGGCGTGGACGCTGCGAAGCGTACAAAATCGATATCGGTAAACGTGTTTCGCAGCACCTCCGCAAAATCCCTTTACAACTTTTCAATATTACCAGTGACGTGATATTACGACGACACAGGACGACGACGAGGACGTTCCACGTTCGAAGAAATCTGCTTATGCAGCCGTGCAGCTTGTGCAATCCCTTCTCGAATGTATTTCTGATACTTTCTCCAGGGCGTTCTACGTTGCGCAGCGTTCTCATTAGCGTGGAAAACGACGGGGAGGATATTTACACACATCGTGCCGTGATGTTTGCGTTCGACAATGGGCGACGAACACGTCGAAGCTTCAGTGACATAGGTGTACACATATATGTATTGTATGCGCTATTTTTCTCAAAGCGACGAGCCTCTTCGTTCTCCTGTACACAGGGTGTCCCAAATCTGTTGTGCTCGACAGGGTTGATTCCTGGGGTGATTTCAAGTAACTTTTTCCTTTGCGAAAATCTTCTCCGCGGCTTCGTTAAGGAGTTATCAGCGAAAAACACGGGCCAATCAGAGCGCGGATACGGCAGGCGGATTCTGACTCGGCCAATGCCAGCGCCGTGCTCCGCGGGAGGCGGGACGCTCCGTCGCCAAGGCGGGGTCTCTCGGCTATAGCCGCGCTCTGGTTGGTCCGCGTTTTTCGTTCATAACTCCTGAACGAAGCCACGGAGGACATTTTCGCAAAGGAAGAAGTTGCTTCAAATGATCTCAGGAGTTGTCCCTTTCAAGGAAGTTCATTTCTGAAACTGTATATATATATACGCGTGTACATGCATGACACGCGATTACGGAGGCTTATTAAATCGGGTACCGTTTCCTCCGAGGTCATCCGTAGTCATAATTACACATATTCATCAGAGTATAGAATACGTATCTACATATTAAAGGAAGACCGTGGAAGCTACTTAATGTAGTCGGCAAAGAACTGGCAGAGACTCGCATTCATTTTCCTAATGCCTAATTCCATTTCCTCGTATGACGGGTCCCTGCAAGGAATCAGCAGCGTGACTAATTCAGTTCCGTAATTAATCACGTCGATAAGTCCGTCCGACGGGACGGGACGCGATCTCCTAAGGAAAAAGGCGTTTCGCGAACCAGGCCGCGAAGTAATTAACGGAGCATCGAACGAAGGAAGAGGGCCATCCGGACGAATATACCGAAACAAGAAACGGCTCGGACGGAGATCGATCTTCAGTGGAATAACAAACAAGTAATCTACTCGATCACCGATGCGCGAAAAAAGACTCCGCCCGAGCTGCAAAACAATCCCGCGAGTCATCCGCGTAGACTGCGGACGACGACGAGGTAAAAACGTTCAGCTAGAAACAATTTTTTTCCCCCGGATAGAATGACAAGAGGAAGCCCGGGGATCTCTTTATTCTTTATCCATCGTGGATCTAGATGAAGTTGACGCAATCCCGCCACCCGACAATCCGGAGGGAAGAGCCGGCGAGAGCTCTGCCGGGGGGAACACGGGGTTTCGAATTTCAGGAAATTCGGATGGAGCGGTCACAGTTGGGCGGGAAAAAAATTCCACAGACCCATAAAATAGCGAACACCATTGATTTAGTTTCCACGGAACGGAAGAGAGTGACAGAGAGAGAGGGAGATGCCCGTTACCGGGTGTTAAGCTTTCACCGGCGAGTCTGGTCTCGAGGGTGACAAGAGTGACAAAACGCCTCTCCTTTAGGAAAACCACGGGATCACTCACTGGCTTCGAGCCAAACAGGCTCCCCTGTTTTCGTCCCTTGACTTCGACATCTGATTGCAAATTACATTCGCAGAGACAGCGCTATCGATCGATTTGTCCCGCTATCCTCTTAAGAGCTCCGTGGATTCGTGATAAGGTAGAGTGACCAGGTTACCGACAAAAATAGGCGAAAAATGGTTTCACGTGAAACTCGACCTTTCGTCCTTGTACCAGAATATTTTTCGCCGGGAGAGGGCTCGTTCGAAAGAGGAAGGTTCAATCTAGCGCGCGCAGTGCATGAGCTGACGAGATTACGCAGATGTTTGGTAACACGAGCGTTAGAAGTAGGCCAAAAATTGACGATGTGCGTGCCGTGGAATCCAAGCATCTGTGTGTCATTGGACGAGTTTTCTGGACGAAATCGAGAGTAGCGCGCGCTAGAAAATATCTGCCTTATATCGTATGGGAATATTTGGGAAAGGACTCAAGAGGAAGGTTCAATCCAGCGTCCATTATCTTCCCTAACAATTTTTAAAAAGCCGGCCAGTCTTAAGAGTCAAGACTCCGTTGATTCCCGATAAGGTAGAGCGACCAGGTTACCGACAAAAATAGGCGAAAATGGTTTCGCGTGAAACTCGACCTTTCGTCCTTGTACGAGAATATTTTTCGCCGGGAGGGGGCTCGTTCGAAAGAGGAAGGTTCAATCTAGCGCGCGCAGTGCATGTGCTGACGAAATTATGCGGATGTCCCAAATGTCTGGTCGATAAAAATCTCAGAACTATTCGCAATGGTCGTGTGACCTCGGTCGCCGAGGAGTGTAGACATAACACGGCTAGGGTATATCGGTGTGAGACCGGGACACCACTACCAATCCAATAACAAAACTTCTTTATTTTTCATTATCTTTTATGGAACGTTTATTATACTAAACTATCAGCTCCTTCGGAACACTTTCTGAAGAAGTATAAAATTTGAAAAACCACCACACACACCACACACACACACACACACAGTTTTAAGTCTATAAAAGTTTCACAAGAACAGACTCCGTCGATTCGCGATAAGGTAGAGTGACCAGATTACCGACAAAAATAGGCGAAAAATGGTTTTGCGTGAAATTCGACCTTTCGTCCTTGTACCAGAATATTTTTCGCCGGGAAAGGGCTCGTTCGAAAGAGGAAGGTTCAATCTAGCGCGCGCAGTGCATGAGCTGACGAGATTATGCGGATGTTTGGTGATATAAGCGTTAGAAGTAGGCCAAAAATTATATATGTCTGATCTATAATTGTCACAAGTCATATTTAGTACTGGAATTTTACAGTTTACTGAATTCGCTTGAAAGATTAGAAATATTTGCAAATTTATGTTGGCCTCTTTATTTCAGTGTGAATAAAAGCAGTATTATTATGTATTAGAATTTTGGAGAACAAATTATTTCGTGGACATTGATTTTGTGGACAAAGCCAGACAGGGAAATACTGTCAGCGAATAAATGCAATTCTCCGCGTGTCAAAGACTAATATACACATTAATTTTGTTTATAAATTCGCATAAGGAAAATCAATTAACGGAAAATTATGTGGACCATCTAGCGTGGCTTTGGTGGTTACTTTGTTCAATTGTGCCGTAGCAATGAATGTATTGCTACGATCACTTGTGGAACATATTATAAATGTCGTTCGGGATAATGCTACGTTCATAAACGACCCCTGATTATTTCGCGTAATCATACTATACGTACGAACTGACATTCGAAATATGCAATAAATCGATAAACTATAGAATATGGAACGACAAGAATGTTGCTTTCGGTTTTGTGAAAAACTAACGAGAAAGTTTATGGAAGCTACGAACATTTAAAAATCGTCAACCTTGAATGAATATTGTAATAAATAGACTGCGGATTTTTATGCAATTTGCAATTTTCGTAGACGTTTTTGGAGAAGGTGGAGTCAAATAAAATTGCATTCTCGGTGGTACAGCCAGCGACATATATCCTCCAGAAGATATCACCAGAATTATATCATATTCGGTATAATATTCATTAGAAAAATGCCACGAATATGTTGGTGAAAATCAATCAGATGTAATTTTTGGAAAAAAGAAAAGAAAACAGCAAGTTGTACGGTCCGATGTTAAAAAGGTTACCGTCTTTTTAAAAACGTCCGAATACTATTGCAAACGACTGCGGGTATTTTTCGCGGGTTTTCAAGGCGATTTCGCTGGTTTTTTTCGGGAGGGACTCGCGTAATTCAGCATCTAGGAACGCGCGAGCACGGTTGCCGTCTTTTCTCCGATTTTGCACGCCCGAGCACGCGTGCATAAACTCTTTTCATCCCGCGGCTGGCAACCGGCATTTGAAACTTAAACGTACACATTTATTTATCGCGAGCGTGGCATATTTTCGCAAACGAGAGGTGTCTCGCAAGAACGCGGCCCTGTGATTCGTGCACTATACACAGTGTGCTGCGTCCGTTAATTTACTCGCCGGAGCTTTGATACCCTCGGCTGTCCCAGTTTCTCAAATTTTCTTTCAAACGGGCGCCCCGCGAGAACTGCAAGTACGCGGTGTTTATAAAAATCAGTTAAAAATCCCCGAAGTATTCGCATCAGACGAACAAATTAATTATTTGAAAAAAACAACAAACATGTATTACACTCTACAAAATAATTCCCATTTTCTATGCACTTACCCGCGCCGCCATTTATGCTATTGCAAATACAGTCTCTGCTCGATAAATGTCACAAATATCTATAATTGTCACAAGTCATATTTACTACTGGAATTTTACAGTTTACTGAATACACTATCAAAAACAATACAATCTCCGATACAATCTCAAGATGGCTGCTGAAACCAATGGAAAATGAACGTGCGCCAGTTTCGAAATAAACGAGCGATAGATTTTCCAAAAATTAAATCTCAGGTGGAAGTTTAAGGATCTTTTAGTTTCACTGGAATGTGTACAGTCGAAACTGTTTTTCTCGCGAAAGAAATCGCACAAAATCAAATTCGAAAAGGTCCGCAGAAAAACAGACTCGACTGTATTGTAGCATTGTAGATGCTGCTTGTTTAAGGACAAAAGTTTCGTCGTCGTTCGCAGAGCAAAGGTCCAACGAGACGCGGCAATACGTACAAAGATAAACAATCGATGCAAACCGAAGTTTGACAGTTTTAGATTCGCGAGACGGCGCGGCGTCGCGCGTCACATGCGATCGGCAAACCTACGCGCCGAACCCGCACTTCCGGTCGGGGAACGGGCAACTTTCGAGATTCATAACGGAGTATTTCTACGGTGTAACTTCACGGTAACACTTTGTACAGAGGGAACATAAACTCGAGTTGAATTACGAATGGGAAACTCCTCCGGGAACGTATTTCCGCGAATATTTGTACACCAGCCGGGCACGATGTACATATTGTTCCGCGGTTTCGCGACTCATATTTCGGCGATTCCGCGAAGCGTTGGGAATTAGCGACGTCGTTTAAGAACGCCCCGCTCGATTTATCCTCGCCTGAGCGAAATTGCATCCGCAATTCGTTTCCTCAACCCTTTGCACTCCTATGTCGAGTGTGACTCGATATTAGTTTTTATCTCGGGAGCTCCATTGTGGAGTCCCACAGGACATTATTTCACGACCAAATAAATAGAGCGTTGGTAGCTGCTGCTAACGAAACTGAAATAAAACTCGGAGTACAAAGGGTTAAAATGTGAATATTTTACATTAGTTTATAAAAACGAGAAATATATTGTAAGAATTTAGTAGAATAAGGATACCAAATTCCGCGCGTTCTCTGTATCCCGAAAGGACATAGTAAGTCTTTATTTCCCGTGTGCAGGGAGTCCCCAAAAATGAATGTATGTATGTCCTTGGAAGGGGAGATTCCTGACGGCATTTGTAGCAACTTTTTCCTTTGCGAAAATGTGCTCCGCGGTTTCGTTTAGGAGTTACAAAGGAAAAACACGGACCAATGAGAACGCGGCTACAGCAGAGGGGCCCCGCCTCCGCGGCAGCTTCGCCTCGCCTCCCGCCGAGCGTGGCGTCGGCATTGGCCGAGTCAGAATCCGCCAGCTGTGACCGCGCTCCGATTGGCCCGCGTTTTTCGCTAATAACTCCTGAACGAAGCGGCGGAGAAGATTTTCGCAAAGGACAAAAGTGACTTCAAATCACCTCGGGAATCACCCCTGACAAGCACAACATTTTTGGGACACCCTGTAGCCGCTTTACTCGACGGAACGTCCTTGTACCGCAGTCACGGTTTTATTTATACTGCTCTGTCTTCCTGCGGGGTGTGTGTCCTGAATTTTCGATTCGTCTAATGGAAACGTACCGGGCCGACGATCGCGGGGGATACGCGCGTGTGTATGTATTATATGTGTATCTTGTGTCCGATGATTTACAAAGCCGGCCGGCCCGTGTCTCGGCACCGGCCCACACATCAAGCCGCGCTCGCCCTAACATAATTTTCACGGTCGAATAATAAATACTCGAGGCAGCTCTGGCCATTTCCTTTTTCTCCTTCTCCTCCCCGTCCGGGATATTTATGCGTACGAATTCCACCGTGTCTGCTGCTATTTACGATAATGCATTTATCCGACATTTCCGGCGATCGGACGAGCGTGCATCGGTGGGATATACGTGCACGCGAAAATATTCCTATTTCGGGTACGTTTTACTCGAAACGTACGGCGGCTCTGCGGGCGAGGACTGAATTTCGAGTATTTGCCTTCTTCGCGACACGGCTCTGTTAATAGGAAAAGCAAATTGATCCCAGCGGTGACCGGCGCCGGGAGAATTCGGTGACGCGGTGCTCGGTCGCTTATGGGAGCCGGCAGAAAATTAATACGCCGAACTTCTAAACGGACCACGGTGCGGCCGCGGTTTCGCAAGTTTGCGTACGTTCGATCGGCCGGAAGCCTCGGCCGCAGGATTCGCGAAATTCTCGGGCGAAGCCGATTTAAAGTTGCGCCGAAGATCCTGTCGCGAAATCCGCGCCAGGGAGACGTCTCGCGCCGTCCTTTGCCGCAGGATATTAAAACTTGCCCCCGGGAAATATATACCGGGCTGTCAACTCGACTGGATACGCTCCGAGACGTGAGCGAGTCTCGAATAAAAATACGAGTTAAAGCATATGCGGGGAAAATCGCATCCAAACTTCGCCGTCCTCTGACGGAAACTTCGGGCCGGTCCGGAGGCTCCTTTCTCCAAGGAATTTCTTTCAAATTCGTTAGAATATCAAGGATCCTTGAATTCGCGGATACATCGCTGCGGAAGAACGAGGAAACCATTTTCTCCGAGGCCAAGAATAGTGCAACATTCTGCGCGATGATTGACCCTGCCCGACCCGTGTTTTGGACATTCATCGTGTAGGACATGTATGTTTGCACTCCTGCGCGACCGGACCCTATAGGACTTCGCTGTACCTTTCTACGTTCGGCGTGGATCAAAGAAAAAGTGTCTCCTGGCCGATACATGTCCCTGGCTGGACCCGTATTTTGGACATTTGTCGTGTAGGACACGTACGTTTACACTCCTGGGAGACAAGCGAGATATTTTACATGCTCGAGTTAGGAAAGATTCTTGAAAGATTTCAAGGTCACCTTGATTTTTTTATGGAAAGACCTACTTTCTGTACCATGAATCGATAGACTATCGAATTCGGAGTAAAACTGTATTGACCTCCATATGTCCTCAGTCTAATAGTTAACGAGATATTATCGAAATAATTTTCTTCCTTCTTTGGACAATATCTCGTCAACTATTAGGTTTAGGACATATGAAGGTCAACACTTTTATACTCAGACTTCGATACTCTATCGATCTATGGTATAAAAAATGGGACATTCCGTTTTAAAAAATGAAATTGACCTTCATATGTCCTTTACGCATCCACCTATAATAAAGCTATCAGCATACGATTAATGCCCCCTCGAAACCAAGCAAGTTTCGTCTGATGCATTTCCTCCTAACACCAATAGCAGCCGAGTTATTCGGGTAGCCTGCTTCTGGCGCCTCACTCTGTATATGTCCCAAATTCCTAGCCGATAAAAGTCGCAGAACTATCCCCACTCCCTCGAGGTATACCCTCGGTAAGGGGACACGAGCCTCTAGATCTTTGCTGTCCTTTTCCACGTGCGTAATAAACTCCTCGTCGATATATGTCCCTGACCGTGTTTTGTACATATGTCGAGTAAGCATTGAATTCGTGTTGCAGTCACAGCGTCAGCAAAATAAAAGGAAAACACGGTGGAAAAAAAAAGAGGGACAAAGAATCTGGCTCTCCTACCACCACGAATGAGAATAGGCTATACTCCTAACCTACTCGCCCTCCACCCCCCCCCCCCCCCCCCCGCTTTTTCATTCTTTTTCCGATACGCTTGCACGTTCTTCGGTCGATACGCGTTTCGCTCGGCCACTCGAAATTCTTTGCAAGACCACCAATTTCCATAAAATTATTACGGGCCGGTGTTAGCCCGACCCGGAAATTTGCATACCGTGACCGTACCGGCGAATAAAAAGTCCCCGCCGCGCGTACCACCGTTTCGACCTTAACTGTCCTCCGTATCGCACGTCTAAACTCGCGTTTCAGCGTCGTCCCGTAGAATGTTCACCGTCCCACTGATAAATCCAGATAAATCACAGATAAATCCGCTTTTTCGTACCTCTCCCCCCACTCCCAGTTGTTTTAAAAGTATTGCCGAATCAAAGTGAATTGTCACTCGAGACCGGAACGACGCGTAGGACATACAGCAGACGCCTCGACAACTGTTACAGAGTAGGGGGTTCACCGCGACACGAAACTGCCACAGGGCAGAGTGTATTTTTACACGTTTCGAGCACTTGAAGAGATAGGGGAACGCTGAAAGGGCCAAGGGTCGGAGGATCTAGCAGAGAGGGCGTGTTCTGTGTACTTTTCCCAAGGCGGAGAACAGGGGTGCGTTGCGTGGGGATTCTTACAGGTGGTAGGGACGGAAACGCGACAGTTATCCAGAGCATTCGGAGAATTGAAGCTAGTTTCCGTCGCGTCGAGATTAAAATACCTTATACACACATAACGCATATCAGTTTCGATGTTTTTCTGAACTTAATGAGAGGGACGGATGAGTGTTGATATTCCAAAGGGAAGGATGTGTTCGCCATGAAACGGAGAGAAGAAGACCAGAGTAATTTCTATTAAAAATTTAATACATCTCTTTTATATTTTAAATTACTAATACACTGATATACAATAGTAACAGCATTATATCTATTGTCATACTGATATACAAGATTACTTCTGACGTAATACTATCAGAGCTTAAATTAGTACAAAGTAGGTCTATTAAAATGACGAAACGGTTAACAGCTCCGTGAAAACGTTAGGTCGCGATGGCGATCAAAAATTATTTACATTCTCGTAATGGAATAATAATGTTCCGACGGAGGGCACAGTACGAATCTCTGTATAAAGAAGAATACTAATCGTATCGCGTAGGAGTAACGGTGGCGTCACGCGAAACGCGTGCCCCGCTCGAGGGATTAAGTACATACATTGTGTTCCTAAAATCTTCTAAAAGAACCTCAGTTACTGAATTTATGCAACGTTGCGGAGAGGAGTATTGAAACCTTGCACAGAAAAATCGAATCATTCGAGATACGCTATAGTCTTGCGATTTATTCAGTTTAATCGTGTTACCGTGGATCACAATCGACTTATTTTCATAAGCAGCCAGAAAGATGGTCTCGATTGCTCGGAAGCGTACTAAGCGTAGCGAACCGACTAGTTTCCACTTCGGCGACTGTTCTTCTCGTTCAATTCGTCCTCAATTGGTAATCCCCGTTCTGAGTGATGTACCGCACCCACGGCAACGCCTGGTAGCCGCTCTTCTCGATGATCTTCAGGTAGCGCACCTGGATGCCGGAAGTCGTGAAGTAGGGGATCTCAAATTTGACCTGAATCGGCGGTTTCCCCTCCACGTCTTCCCCAACGACAGACGGTAGGCCGAAGTGTGCTCTCATCAGGTATTCTTTCCCTCCAGGGAACGATTTGATGAACCAAGTGATCGCGCTCTGCTCCGGAGAATATTTCACGCTGCCTATAGTGGTCTTGAATTTTGGGGAATCCGCGTCGTTCGGTACCGGAATCACTATTTCCACGTTGTTCGCAGTGGAGCGCCTCTTAAACTGTGACCTCGCCTTTATCATGTACTCCACTCTGCTATGAGCATGCCGCTCGATCACAGACTCGATCCATATAAGCGGCTTCACGTGGGTGTTCAATCTGTACGACATTAATTCGAACTCCCCGTCCGGCGGAATGAAAGAAATCGTTCTGTCATTTTCGAATCTGGAAAGTCTGACGCACTGGTGAAACTTGACGTCCTCCAATTCCACGGATTTCGACTTTCCACGTCCCGTCGACTCGAACAGGACCTTGTCGTTCAGTCCGAGTCTCAATTCCGGCATTCCCGAGAGATAAACTCTCATCTTTATGGCACCCACTATCTCCGAGCTCAATACGTTTCCGTTGGCGTTCGCCAAAAGATTCACAGACTCTATTACGTCGAGGAACACCTCGTTTTTGCGGTATTTGATGCCCTCAGATCTCCAGGACACAGCGTTGGTCACAGCCATGGGAATGCGCGGTTGAATTTCAAGTTTGTGGCCCTCCTGAGTGATGTACTCTTGCAAGATTTTGCTGTCGGTGGTCTGAGGGTAGCCAAAATCTATGAGCTCGTCCAATAACTCGTAAATAACAACAAAATTGTCTCTTATGCTCTCTTCTTCCAATTCCTTGAAGTATTCCTGCATCACTTGAACCAGCTTGTGCAGGAAAACGAACACGAGAGAGATATTGGCGTTCTTTTTCGTGGTCGAAACGATGTAGAGGTTGTTGTACTTTATGTACGCGTACGTGCACTCCGGCGTTTGAATGATCGGAGTCAGATTTCCTTCCTCTTCGCGCTCCATCACCAGAGGCATGAATTTCTCTATGACACCGGTCTCTATGTCTCCACGATAGTTCCGTGAGATCAACACCTTCCCCTTCACGTCTAAAATATATATTGCGGACGTCGACATCTTTACGATGCGTCGAACTGCAAAAGAAACAGGTCAATTCCATATGGCTTCTCTGCGAACAACACGATAACGATACAGCGGAAGCAGGTAGGACGGATCAGGGAACCAGACACGGTGATATTTGAGAAGTGCAGGTTCAGTGTATCAGAGTGAAATCCTGTTGAGGTTATGTTATCAAACCGAAGAGCAGAAGCGTTAGAGCGAAACAGATTGCGATACGAAAATGGCTAAAAATTCGTGAGAATCAACGTTAGTTGACGGCAGACGGAAACGAGAAATGGAAGCGAGAAGTGTACACGTACGTAGAGGGTTCAGGTTGACATTAGACCGTACGTCAAGGTGCAAGCGGGAAAAGAGGAGAGATTGGTCGAATATATTCGGTACTCACGTGCAGGTTCAATTCCTCGAGGGACAACGATTCTCCGGTTATTTACATCGATGAGAATTTCTCTTTGGGAAAATAATAAAACAGATTTTTGTCGACGTTAAGTGCTCCCCTCCCAACTGCCCGATTGCCACTGTGGACCACCCTGAAGTCGCCACTGGTTCGGAGCGCAATCGAAGCGCATGCGTTGCCAACTTCTCGCTTGATATCGACCCGCGCCTCTTCCCCGTCTCGTTCGAATTGGTTTATGTTTATATGTATGCGGCAGTACTCGCTGGAACAGGTATTTTTCGAATTTTATAACGGAATATTAATGCCTCGATGAAAAGGATAATTCAATAGTTCCGTATACCACCAACTAGGAAATCGTAAAATTCGTTAAGCTGTGGTTCAACGGAATTTAACACTAGATTTACGGGACCCGTCAAAATGGCGGATTTTATATTCTTTAATTTACTATTATTGTGATTGTAAAAATGCATTTATAGGAATTAACAGATTTATTCCTTGGATATTGTAGTAAAAGTCTGATAAAAATCTGGCTGAATATATTCTTGGTATTTTTATCAAATAATCCAAACTGGCCACTTTTAGTGCTCCGTAAATCTAGTGTTGATGTTTCCTTTTAATCCGTTTGCGATATTTTCCCGTTGACTATTTTTTCCTGCCACCTATTTTTACTTATATTCACATTTTTATTTACCTTTTTACTCTCAGGCATGACACATTACATATTCGTTAGCGGCTTGGCGTTACGCTGGTAAAAAAAAAAAGAACAGCCAGTCGTATGGCGTCGCATTTTCGGGGAGTGCGAGCATATTTCAATGTGACCCGCGGCAACAAAATGGTTGACGCGGCGCACAGTGGTCCCAAATCGCCAAAACGTGGTCAAAACCTGACAACTTATTAACACTAGGTTCACGGAGTACTAAAAATGACTATTTTACATTTCTTTATAAAAATAACATGAATATATCTATCAAAATCTGCAGCCATTTTTTTAATAATATGTACCTAGAGAAATCAATTCGTTAAATAATTCCTCATGGATCCATGTTTGCGATCTCAATAGTCTTGAATTAAAAATATTAGTATCCGCCATTTTGACGGATCCCGTAAGTCTAGTGTTAAAAAATTATTGGTTCTGCTTGGAAATTGGTATTAGACCGTTTTTGGGGACGCTGACCACGAATCAGAATTTGAAATTAGAAAAAACAAATTGGCGGATCCAATATGGAAAACATATGCATTTAAAAATTATTGGTTCTGCTTGAAAATTGTTATTAGACCGTTTTCGGGGCCGCTGATCACGAATCAGAACTTGAAATTAGAAAATTCGATGTTTCGTATTGGCCTGAAGGCAGGGAAAGACTAATTACTCATGATAGCAAACTCTACCCTTTGTACTATATAAACTACGTATTCTATTCGCACTTCATAGTTCCCAAAGAAGAAAGAATTGAAGAATTGCTGGTATTTTCCCGTACAATAAGATCCCATAATAAAAAATATAGGTTTCCATTTGAAAAAACAAAGTTGACCTTCAAATTACCTTGAAAACGACATCCAAATAAAAGTTATGTACCGTCAACTGTTATGTCCTTGTCCGCCGGAAGCTACGCAAAGTCGGCGAATTGAATTATAACGTAATTAACTGATAATGTTACTCGATTATGAATTATCGAATGGTACCGTTTCGAAATGAGCGCATTGTTCCTGTGTATGCGTTAACATGTACGCATTTAAAAATTAGACATACTAGACCCTTGTATAGCGCAATAAAAAAACTGCTCGTAATAGCGCGCATATGTATGTACATAGGTATGCGCGTAAGTACATTGAACGCACGAGAAAATTGCTCTCCACCGCATGAAACGCATAATATACAACGATCATTTATATCACAGACACCCTGAGGACTTCTCTCGACCGGCGGCACTGTTTGCGTGAAATTCCGCGAGAGATTCCGTCGTAATTGACCGAGGATGGCTCGATTATAAAGTCAAATTATCGACGAAAAGAAGCAGAAGTTCTTCCGGCAAGAAGGGAATGCATTTTCCTCGGTCTTTCTCTCTCTCGCTGCGTACTACGGTCTCCTCGTTCTCTCCTCGACGCCTTTCAAACTCCAGCTTTTTTCGCTGCTCTTTTCCTCGAGGGCCTCGCGCCGAGGGAACGGTGTTTCAAGCGAAAAATTTGATTTCGCCTAATACTTCAACCGGCTCGGACGGTTTCCGACAGACGCGAACGAGAAGAGGGAAAACAGGTTACAAGGAGAACCGTGCCCCCCGAAATGTTGACCTTCTTATCGAGCGTTCATTGGCCGACCGCGGTCTCCGTTTCTTCCGGTTGTTCGCCGGATCCCGGTTTTGTCGCTGTTTCTTTCGCTTCGCCGTTTTTATTCCCCCGGCGTCGGATACGAACCCACTGGCGCAGAGCAATCCTCCCGGTTCTCGGTCCGTCGGTTCTCGCCGGATGAAACGTCAATCCCAAGATAAAGTGGCGGAATACAGGGGGCCTGGATCTCGGCCCTTGCTCCCACGTTTGTCGGTCCGGTAGCTCATTCTTCGGGGAGAACAGAGAGAAAGAGAGAGAGAGAGAGAGAGATAGCTGTGCGCTGAGAGGGTTGGAAGTTAGAGCCGCCCGGGGAATCCGGCACGAACGATAATTGAGACGCGGAATTAAATTAGCGGAACTTCGATTCCTTGAACGTCCCCCCGTTGCGACGTATTTTGCCTACGTAGTTATAAACGCGTTGCGTTTGCCCCGTCGGTGTTTTCCGAGAACCTAATCGCCCGATCGCCTGATCGCCCGAGGAAATCGCCGATGCGCTCGCGAGGCCGGGGCAAATTTAAGCGGATGCACGCGAACCGCAGCAATTATTCTGCAGAAATTAATTGACTTCAACCGTTTTAATCGTTACGCTGGAACTTTTACGAGAGTTCATCGTCGTCGTCGTGTTTCGAGATACATGTATTATACCTGCCTGTGTGCATATGCATTAGACTGTTTGGGTCCATTGATAACGGGCGAATATGTTTCACATCGGTCGTAATCATCGAGAGACACACACAATTCATTGTAAGTAACGATAGAGAATCACGCGACGTTTTTATCGAGAAACAATGCTTGTAACACCGCCGGGCCTGCGCTTATGCTAACGATCAGAAGTTGTGACAAATCGTTTTAACGGTGTGAGTTACGGTTTCGAGTCGTGCCTCCCCGCGTTCATTCATCCTGCCGCTATTAATATCAAATCCACCCCTAACCGGCCCGCTCCTCTTATCTGGAACTATCGATAAGCACGCGAGTGTTATGGAATCGGAGGACCTGTTTCTTTTCCAGAATGATTTATTCGTGTCCCGAGTAAAAATCTATGTAGCAAAAAACGATAAAAAAAATGTAGATATTTGTGGAGCCTGAAAAATATGTGACAGCAATATTTCAGGTGTTCGGGTGCGCCACCGGAAAGATTTCGCCAATTAATCTGTTGGGTGATTCTTATACACTTTGTCATTCTAAAACCAAATCCGAAAGCAGAATTGTTCTACAACGCAACGTTTTCGAAAAATATTGGGTTTCGTAAAAATGCATGATTTTATAAAGTTTTATAAATGAATAACGTTACAAAGGAAAAGACTTATATGCGATGCTTGCTCATTACTGTTGGACACTTATTATTGAAAAACGAAATTATTGTTATTGAAAAAGACAAAAAAAAGTGTATGTAATTAAGCATAGGAAGCACAGACATACTCGAGTGGTACCAACGTCGACTACCCATAGTCACGGCCCTGGCGAGTCGAGAAAATGGCCGTCTGGCGCGAACGCGTCTCGCACAAGATGTCAATGAATATTTTCTTAACCTTTTCCTATACTAAGGGAACCAAATATGGTTCCCTTGGTTTCTTTATCAGAAATGTCTGTAGAATGCATTCCAGTATAGTAAATTCCTGCTAGATAAAGGATTTTTCACATAAATACAAAAATAGAGCGTACAAAGTACTTTACCAGTAACAAGTAGCAAGTAACAAGTTTACAAGTAACTTTAACAACCATTTACAACTATTAGGAAGTACATAAAAATATAATTGGCTACATTGATATATAGAGGAGAGTCCCCTCTATCTCTTGACTCAACCTTGAACTCCCTCGCGCGTTTAGTTTTTGCGCAGCACGTAATCTTTTATCAAAATCATGCATTTTTACGAAAACCAATATCGAAAACGATATCGTTAATATAAATCGATATTTATCGAAAACGTTGCGTGCCAGGGCAATTCTGCTTTCGGATTTGATTTTCGAGTGACAAAGTGTATAAGACTCGTCCAACAGATATCGCAAAACTCGAAAACAGTTTTATTTCGTTGGACAGCGTTGAGTCCTACTTTTTTCAAAATGCTTACTTTCCCGGACCACGGTCACGGGGCACATCTCGGGGGTGGTTTCCGACTTGTTAGACGTTACGGATAGTGGTTGGTCGAACGGAGAACGTGACGCGAGGCACTGATTGCTCGAAAGAGGACTGGCCTCGCAGAGGGGTGGGTCATCCCCGTAGATCAGACTCGAACCCGTTCTCCTCGGACTCTAGTCCCTTCGTTCCCTTTCGGTATCCACCGCACGCCCTTCGCTGCTAATACTTCAATCTAATACCGCCTTTCTTTTCCCTCTGTTGGTTACAGATCGCTCGAAGAATGGCCGCGTAGGCTTCCGGGAACGGCGTAACCATGCCGGGAACAGGAGGGCGCTCGACCGCCTCCGTATTTTGTCATTCAGGGGATGTTTTGAGTGTAATTTAACTTGCACGCGAAAGGGTCCGGGAGACTCGATAAAGGCCGGGACGGAAACAAGAAGAGGAGAACGCCCTCGAAGAGGAGGAGCACCGGCGCATCGTTTTGCATAACGAAGTCACCAACTGATTTGTCGGCGGCGCCTTGGATGGCCTACGAAACAACTCGGAAGCCGTTCCGGAGCCCCGATTGGAAATATTTTTCCATACCTTCCGGTGACGGGCACGCCTAAGGTACATGCCGCAATCTTCACATAGATCGCGGACAATGTGTTTGTTTGTCGGTGCAGACTTGCTGCATTAGGGATTCCGTGCAACGGGTTACCGTGTAATTGCGTTCACATTAATTGGGACAGTAACTGTAAACGCGTACATACAGTGCTGTGAACAATTATAAACTCGAATCATATTTTCATATTTTTCTCAGTACTGAAACAAAAATTGACGAAACCGTTTATGCATTCTTAAGTTCTAATACAAAAAGTAGAAACGTTTTGTTCCTCAGAAATCTGAAACAAATGGTTCTTGTTCTTAAAATTGTATCAAAGTCTGAGTATAAAAGCGTTGACCTTCATATGTCCTAAATCTAATAGTTAACGAGACATTACCCAAAGAAGAAAGAAAATTATTTCGATAATATCTCGTTAACTATTAGGTTTAGGACATATGAAGGTCGACGCTTTTATACTCAGATTTGGATACTCTATCGATCTATGGTATAAAAATTTGGACATTCCATTTAAGAAAATGAAGCTGACCTTCACATGTCCTTTACGCGTCCAGCTACAAAAAAGCTGCTAACATCAGATTAATGTCCCCTCGAAACCAAGCAAGTTCCATCTAATTAATAGTATAGTATAGTACTGTGTAGTATGTTACAGTTATATAGAATTGTTTTTACGTTTTCTTATACCTTCTTGTAGTCCGCCATTTTGTAATACTGGACACGTGACACGTTAATCGACCGTTTTGAAATGCAGCGGCAGTTGGCGGTGATCATCTCGGCGAGCTCGAGGCTGATCTTCGGCTGTGGCTAAAGTCGCGTTCCACGGTTATGCTGCTGGCGTCGCTTCGGGTGGCCGCCAGCAAATGCTGTCATGCTCTTGTCATGCCAGCCGGCGGCCAAGAAGAGGCCGCTGGCCACGAGGTCCTTGAGCAGCTCGGCGAGCTCCGCGTCGACGACAGGCCGCTGCCTCCTCCTGATAGCTGTCCTCGTTCTGATCGGCTGCGAGGGAGCGCTCGCAGCCACGCAAATCCGCTACGCTTCGCGCATCGTCGAGACGAAAACCGGGCAAATTCGAGGGATCCTTCAGGTACGTGTGCCGATTTTTCCCTCCTTTTGCTTTTCCACGCTGAAAACCACTGGGAAGCTTTGTTATCGACACTTCAGCGTTACAGTGACGTCTCCGGGTACATACATACACAGCGTTTACTCGATACATGTCCAAAACAGGAGTCTAGTCACTGACATATATCGGACAGGACGTGCAACACGGGATTCTCCGATTCACGCCGCACAGTGTACGATTTGGACAAAATCGGATTCAAAGTCAAGGAACTTTCGATAGGAATCAGGTAGAGGGATGAAAATTTGTTTAAATTAAAGCTGAAACTTTGTAGAATATGGGAAAAATAGGGGAGGTTATTACCGTCCAATCATTTCAACGAAAATATTATTTCATTAGTTGTTATCACAAAAATCTATTTTTCGCAAAAGCCTGAGGTCGTAGACAAATTTTTAAACCAGATTTAACATATAAATTTGGAATTGTGACGTTTTGGAAAAACCACAATTATCTTGAATTGCTGCACGTTTAACGGATTTTCTCAAGGTTAAAAAACGTTCGTACCACAATCTCCTTATTTTTCCCATATTTTACAAAGTTTCAGCTTTAATTTAAAAAAAAATTCATCGCTCTACCACATTTCTATCGAAAGTTCCTTGATTTTGAACCCGATTTTGTCAAAATTACCCACTGTGCGCCGGACGTAGAAAAGGACGACAAAGCTCTGAAAGCTCGTGGCCCCTCACAGGGTATTATCCACAGTAGTGGGGATAGTTCTGGGACATTTATCGGCTAGGCGTTTGCGACATATACAGAGTAAACACTGTATTTCATTCGTCCTCCCTAAAATCCTTCACATATCATTGAAGGATTCAAACTTACAGGAGTGTATATGTAAATATGTACATAATACGTGTACGTATGTATATGTTATACATATAGCGCTGCAAAAACAGTAATGGTGAAGACAGAAAACCCAGCGCGTGCAAAATAATTTAATATTTTCAGAGGTTTGTTCCGCACCGAGATCTGCTTTTCCACTGAATGGCGACGTCGTGTCTACGATAATGTATAATTAAGAATAATATTATGTCTCGATGTTGGTTCAGCGGGGTGAGTTGTAACGCGGAGGAACGGGAAAAAACGCGGGGCCGCTGTCGTTGTTCCGTAATCAGGAAATATGAAAAGAGTAGGGAACTCCGGGAAGAAGCACTCTCGCCGGTGTACTTTAATTAGTTTATGCTTGCATCCCTTACACAATTTAATAGGATAGAAATGTGTATTTAGGTGGACTTCTTTTCAAAAGTAAATTCCAGGAAAAGTGGGGTGGAAGATGAAGCGACGAAGCGACGAAGGCGGTTCGCTCCGAGGAAAAAAATTTCTTTAATGATTCCTTCTCCTCCTTCTTCTTCTTCTTCATCCTCTTCTTTTTCTTCTTCTTCCTCCTCTTCTTTTTCTACTATTCAACTTTTAAGTTGAGAGTAAACCAACCTTTCAAACGCTCATTAGCTCGCCACAGAAATGACCGGAAAGCTATATTCAGAAGGCTATCATGGTCGCACAATGCAAGCAAGTTAATATTAATCGTTCGAGCACGGTCGGCAAGCTACGCGCAACATTTTGCGAGCACTTTCCCGACGCCTCGTCTCGCGAAAAGGAAAAAATGAAGAAATATTCCCGTCGCGGCAGGCACGCGCGATATCTTTTCCTTTCTTTCTTTTTTTCTTTTTAAAGAATCCGAAATAGACAAGCATCCGTCATACGCTCCGGCTCGTTTGCATACCGTATGCATAATGCGCATGCACGCGCGGAATCTCAAAGGGTCCGAGGAGAGCAGATTGTGTCGCGGAAACCGGATCAAACGGCGAGGTAAAATTCGCATGCTCGCGAACGTTGAAAAGCTGGCCGTCGAACGATATGAAAATGTGAAGCGCGCGGCGGCGAGAGGGCCAAGGAAATCGACCATGCTATGAGCATAAAACACGTATCCGATGGAATAAATAATTCCAGATAGGATAAGTGTCGTCGCATTACCCTCGGAAATCTTCGACACGGTATTCATGGAATATTTGAGTATATCGATTACCACCGATTTACCCGAGGAGCCGAGCACCGGAAATTGTCAAGCAAAATCGCAGCTGGCCGTAGTTCAACTATCAAACTCGTTGCGACTGCCAATCCGAAATCGCCTCGATCGATACCCGCTCCGAAATAATTGCCTTTTGCCTCTCGGTGTAGTCTCAACGGAGTTTTATTTAAATGTGAGAAAATATAATTAATGGTATCGGGAAATTGTAAAAGCTTCTTTTTCTTTCTTTTTATTCATAGTACTGGACATGATGAGTTTGCGAGAGAAATGAATTCTGAACTCTGAAGCAAAGAAATTACGAAAAATATTACTTTAATGTTTGTAACATCACAAAATTTTTGTCTAATAAAACACTCAACATTTAAGTATCGTACGTGTAAATCGGATCAGTTTCGTAGGAATGAAACGAAAATATTCTAAGACGGAAGAAACATTTAGTTTCAGAATGAAAATAGCGCCAAAGGGTTAAAGTAGATGGGTTGCAATAATTTAAGTCAATGTACGCGTTAGTTTCAACTTTTTAGAATGAATAGTTTCTCGGAGCTGATACGAACAATTATTATTTTAACGTCCACAGTGCAGATGTTACTTTTTAAACTGTCGGTGTACGCTCGCGTACGATTTAGGTTATGTCCGCCTAAATATAATTTCCTGGCGAATCGTCGGGACTGTAGAAACGTTCGGAATATTCTCTATCGCGTTTTTCTGTCGGCCATCTGTGACAAATGGCGAAGGTGATCCGACGTTCGCCGCGACAGTCGACTAACCGGATAGACATTTATTGCATTTAATAGATATTCGTGCCGTAGGGGACGGTGGATCAATGGCTACCGAGTGATATTCTCACAATAAGCGAGCCGACCTTGGTAATGCAAAACGAGGCAATCGTTTCGTTCGCGAATAGATATCCGTGACCGCCGAACCGTTCCCGGAAGTTACGACTTTGTCGCCGATATTTTATTACCAGGCTGCGGGTTTTATGCATTTACGACAAAAATGGGTAAGCACAATTTCAAGCAGCGGACATATTGGAAAGATTTAAGGGCATCGGCGTATTGGTTTTAGCTTGATAAAATGATTAAAAGAAATTTTTATTTCGCTCGAGTGTCCTGCAATCGATGCAAATATTTTTGATTTTGCACAAAGATCCGCAGTCTATTTATTGCTTGTCGATTTCACTCGCGATCTTGTATTTTGTTTTGTTTGGTGAGTGCCGACTGTGCAATCAAGTTTTATAGACAAATTTTTGTACAGTTTCTTTCAAAACACTGAATAAGAAATATTTGTAGGTATTTGGGACGTATTACGTGTACCCATAAGTAATCGATTATTTGCTGAAGACCGATTGTTGAAGAGGAAAAGCGTATTCTTTTACAGTTTTCGCTGAAGCAGCCTACGTTCCAAATATTCTTATTAAAAAATTATTGGTTCCGCTTGAAAATTGGTATTAGACCGTTTTTGGGCTCTCTGATCACGAATCTGAACTTGCACGGATCTGAAGAAAGAATTGAAGAATTGCTGGTCTTTTTACATACAATAAGATCCCAGAATAAAAAATATAGGTTTCCATTTGAAAACACAAAGTTGACCTTCAAATGACCTTGAAAACGCCATCCAAATAAAAACCTGATACTACCTTGGACACGTGTTATACACTTTTTTAATATTTCTTATGCTTTTTTGAGATATTCGACTGAAAAGTTTTCGATCGAACAGCCGATATAAAAGCATCGTTCGTGTTTGAGAAATATAAAAAAATTTCGGATATATGATTCATTATAAAAAAAAACTGACTCGCAACTTTTACTCTAAATCGTAAAAATGTATGCCTTCACTTTTACTCTTTCTTTGCATTACACAGTTATCAGTTAACAATAAACATTCGGCACCTATGAAACCTATGCAACTCACCTCCACAAACAGCCTCCGTAATGCACAATCAAAATCGAAACGTTTCAACAGAATTTGTGCACTTGAAATTCGCAATGCGCTTCACAAGCTTAAAAAGCTATGGTCCAATGAACTCGAAGTTCGGACTGTGAGTGCTGATCAGCTATAAACAAGCGACCATTTTGCTGTTTACCCCACTTAGAAACACTCTTGGAGTAACCAATCCCATACTTAACCCTTAGCACTTGTATGGCGACTGTAGGGCGCCACTAAAAATTGCTGTACGGTTATTCGAAATATTTTTCACATTACTAAATTTGTTTGTACTTCATAAATCACTAAACACTTCAGTATTGCACGAGTAAATTGTACCATTTTCGTATGCATAACATGAAAGTAAATATATAGAAGGCGACTGTGAGGCTGCACTAAAAATTGCTGTATCATTATTCAAAATATTTTCTAGATTACTAAACTTATTTGTATTTAATAAATTACTAAACATTTCAGTATTGCACGAGTAAATTGTACCATTTTCGTATATATAACATGAAAGTAAATATATAGAAGGCGACTGTGAGGCTGCACTAAAAATTGCTGTATCGTTATTCAAAATACTTTCTACATTACTAAACTTATTTGTATTGAATAAATTACTAAACACTTCAGTACTGTACGAGTAAATTGCACCATTTTCGTATGTACAACACGAAAGAACCATATACAGAAGGGAAATATTCTAGGTCGGAAGAAATGTTTCGTTTCGGAGTTAAAACTTACCTAGCCGAAATATCATCATATTTTCGGGTTCATATTTTAGATTTTGGTCACGTTTGCCGTTTTTGGGACCACCGTGCGACGCGACGTCTTCTTGTACTACGTCTCTTGTACTTCGTGGTAGGTCAAAAAGCCATTAGAGTTGTTAGAGTCTGTGTGCGCGAGCCATCGAGCGGGAATATTTGGAGGAACGGAAGCGCGGCAATGGCGGAATAAAGGAGACGTTCGCGTCGCGTCGAAAGGGCGAACACGCGCTCGTTTTCGGTGGACTGCGGATCCGTAATTTACGGGGCGTTTTTAAACCCGACTGCCGCTGCCGTCCCCACGCCCGCGCGGCGGATAGATGGATAACGAGAAAACTTTTTCGCCCGGGACGTCCGGCGGCCTTTACATTACGTTGTAACGCGTGCTCCGGACCTAACCCCGCGTCGCACCCCGCGGTTCGTCCGTTTCTCGGCCACCCAGCTCGATCCATTTCGCGCGATCGAGTGCTGTGCACGCTCGACAGAAGGGAAAATGTTGTTCCGTCAGCCGTTTCGCTAGATCCGTCCCTGCTTTCGTGCCTACACCTCGAAACGAAGATTTTTTTGTTGAAAAAGTTATTTCTCGCAAGGTACAACCAGCGTTTGGACAATTAAATAGATTTGTCTTTATTTCTGAAATGGAAGGGCCATCATCGTCTCACAGAAATTAATTGTTGGCTACACTGTGAAAATGTTTTACCCCCCGGGTTAGGGGGGTAAAAATCGCTCCCTGGCGATTTTCATTGAACCTGGACATGGCAGATTCGATAGGGCACGAAGAAAGAAACTTTTCTGCCGAAGTTTCAGCCCGATACCTCACCCGTGAGGGTAGTAACAGGGGGAAATTGAAAAATCAGTTTTTACCCCATTTTCGCTGGTCAATCGAAATTAAAAATTCTGAAAAAAATCTGACACATTTCAGGCACCGTGCCACGTGTCTGGGAATTTTTCCTGATTTTTCCGTTAAAAACTCTGGTTGTAACAAAATGGCAAAGTACAGAGGAGAGAGAAATGTTCATCGTCCGTTGCGACCTCTTTGATCTTATCGATATTTTTCACGGTTTTAGCTCCACAAGTGTTTCTACAAAATTTTGGAGAATTTTCACGGATTATTAATCGGTCGACGGATCAAATTAAATCAAGATTAAAGATCGACTAGCCGCGCGACCCCGCGGCGTTCTCTGTCTCTCTACCTGGAAGCAATTGTTCGCCGGACACTCCGGAACAGACTTGTTAGGCATTTTTTCTTCCACCCTCTTCAATCCTCGTTTAAATGTCTCCTTCTTTTCTCGCCAATTTCTCACGAAACGGAACGAACGGCCGAGCGATCTTTTCTTTTTTCTTCTTTTCTTACATTTCTCAGTCGGAATATTTCGTCCCCGAGGTCGACGATAATGAGAATTACGATCACGTTTCCGCGCGACTGATTTCGGGGTAGGATCGGTGCTCCGCAAAAGGATTATAATGATTCTCGCTGTCGCACAGTCACCGCACGTATCGCGCAGTTGATATTTCCCCTCTCGTATGCTGACCAGGGTGGCAAAGAACATAACGCGCGACGGGAAGGTGCGAGAAAGAGGCAGAGAACGTTGAATCATCGAATCATTTCTGTTCGATCACTCTAAATACAATCCGCGAAATTACCATAGTACCATGCATAATTTCTTCGTGTAATTTTAGTTGAGTTTTCAAAAACAAACACGATCTGATTATCCCTGTTTTCACAGAGATAAACATAAACATATATATAAATATATCTGACCAGTTTCAAGACGAAGTATTGTCAAAGATATGTAAATACTTTATTTTTCTTTCGAGCGATTGAATTAATAGAAAAACATTTCTAGTTACCAAATTTATGTACTCTATATAGATCAATATGTCGGTCTATCAATATCTCGGTTTCAATTATATTTTT
>CM052129.1:2064596-2078279 GCA_028454255.1 Halictus ligatus
AGGTACCAGGTCGCGTATTACACGGGGAGATGCTGTTTCCATCATTATTCGAAGACTAACCTTCCGATTTCTCATTTTCCAAATCACTGATTTTTGCTATTAACAGGTCCCTTTGCGCCTTGAAGTCGGGGCCCCGGTGACTAGGTATTCCCATTACGGGTAACACGAAGACACGCTCGAAAAACAGACGCGGATAGAACGAACGAGCGAACGAACGAACGAACGTGGTGCGGCGCCTCCAGTTTCACGAGTTCTCGTCGAACTTTTCGGGGAGGGCTCGTGATTACATCAAGTTCCACGGGAAAATTTCGCGATGGCTGCCGCCGCCGCCGCCGCCGCGACAACATCAAACGGCACCGGGAGATCTTTTGAGGAAAAGTAATTTCAGCCCGGTAATCGCCCGGGTTTATTATAGGTGAATTGGTCTTTAGGGAGGCCGCTCCTCCCCTTCCCTCCCCATCCCCTCTGTGTTTGTCCTGCCGAGCTACGGATGCCGGGGGTGCAAAGTAAATAATATCGGAAATCTGAATCCACCCCTCGTGTCTCCGAGGGGAACGGTCCGCTTGTTCAAGAATCTTGGACGATCGCGAAATCTTTCGAGAGATCTTCGTCCACGATTCACGGAAAACAATTGCTTCGACTCTCCGAACTTATGGCACAGAAAACGTCCATTCTGTGCGGTGGCAGTGACACGAACAGATTTACTGCAGCAAATACGATGGCTCCGATATTGTCGGTTTTGTAGTCTACAGGGTGCAAAGAAAGGTGTAAGAAATCTGTAATTAAACTGAAATTAATTTCAAGGTCAAAGGGTCAACAACTCCTTTTTATTTATTCTACTCAAGGTTCCTTTTGCGCTTTTTATCTTTGCAATGCGTAGATTACGATGTAATGAAGAAATATTGTTGACCTTACGACCTTGAAATTTAAGAATCCAGTTGTGATTTCTTTTTGCACAGGGCGTACCCTGTACAAGCGTTTACTGTTTTTAAAGAAAAATGAAATATGCTCGATGCTCAATTAAAAATTGATCAATGCACGTGTTGACAGAAATATTAACCCTTTGCACTCGAAGCTATTTTAACTACAAAACGAAATATTTCTTTCGACCTAGAATATTTCCCTTCTATTTTTTTCATGTTACGTACAATACTGAAATGTTTACTGATTTATTAACTGCAAACGAATTTAATAATGTAAAAAATAGTTTGAATAATGATACAGCAATTTTTAGTGGTGCCTCACAGTCATCATTCGAGTGCTAAGAGTTAATGAAACAATATTTAAACATCGAAAAATACTCCTGTGCGAAAAATAGTACTGCGATTTATTTAAATCCTGTCATTGAATGTCCTTGTACCCGCACAACTTCATCTGTCTGCACCGCTTTTGTAAAAATTTAGTCAACGTTTTAAAAACAGCAACGTATCAAATTGATGTAAACAAACAATAGATATTAATATTAAAATCGATTAAACACGTGTCAAATATTTGCTCTAGAAATAATGTTTCAGTATCTGTGTAAAGAGAGGACTACAAACGAAGACAATATGAAGGAATCACTGCGGCTGTGAGAAAACTGATTAGACGAGGGGTTAATTTGTCTTAATCGGCGCTGCAGACAGTAGTTTATCAGATATCCTGCTGCGCTGACATTTTAAACGATTGCTATAGATATAAACGCATAAAATCCGTAGTTCTGTCGGCGATCGTTTTCATAGCATCCGAACATCACTCGATTTTCAAGTTCCTCCATTACGTTCTCTCCTTTTTTTCCTCTCGGCGCGGCGGGTTTCTCTATTTTCGATGAAAATGGAAGAGAGAGAGAGATAGAGAGAGAAAGAGAGAGATAGAGAGAGTAGTCCGGCAAACGCGTCGGTCTATTATCGGCGTCGCGATAAATCGATGCTGCGGCCGTTCGGAGGCTCGGGTCCGCGTCTAGTATCAAATTCATGCGCCGGAAATCATACAATACGGCCGATGTAATGAAAGATAATTGAAATCAAAACAGAATCGATGTCGGAATTGTATTACGGGCCGCGAAACCGTATAAAAATCCGTTTTTCCGCGGTTGTAAATCGTCTTCCCTCGAACGGTTCTCTTCATATGCACACATACAGACACATACAGATACTGTACATACGTACATGTATATAAATCTTTTTTTCACGCACATCTGCCGAGCTCGCTTTATTACGTTTCCCCGGTTGCACGAACAGCAAATATTTCCACGATGAAAAGATGGCCGTAGTTAGGAATGGTATTAAACAGCGCGCACAATGAACAGAATTTTCAGTGAATAGACGCCCCGGAACGTTTTAATTAAACCAATTCGGGACGTCCGACCCGATCGAAAATTCGAGCTACTAAACAAACGAGACGGAACTTTATTTGTTAGCGTGAAAGCTACCGTGGACTCCGTGCATTTATGACGGAAACGAGTAGGCGTGTATCACGGTATTTGTTATACGTGTACACCTGTGTCTATTGTGGTATTTTCAACCTGTTAAAACTCTGCTCGCGATTCGCGCAGAATATTTTTATTTTGCATAAATATTCGCAATCTCATAACAGCATCGATCGCATCGTATCCCGCGACGTTTATCATCCAGGCCTTGGCGACATATACAGAGAAATCACTGTACCTGCGTTCAAGCTTGGGGAAATAATAGAATAACACGTCTTTACCGAATATTTCGATTTCGAAGAAACGGAAAAATTCTTATAAATACCTACAACATTGAAATCAACAATTCGTGTTTCAACTCGTCCGCCTTTCTATAATTTATTTACGGACGCAGGTTCGAACGCGTAATTCACGTGGTTAATTACGTGGTTAAGGTTAATTTCACGTGGAATGAAATCGCAACGTTCTTTCTTTAGTCTGTAAAAATCTAAATTTGCATGGGGCACAGAGGACGGTGAAAATTCGACTTGTTCCATTGTTTTCGCGCATTGTTTACAGACAAAACTCGCGGCCCGGTAATAACGAGAGCAGGCCGAACAAGAGGAACGCCGGGGATCTGGAAAAGTACGCAAAGTGCGGAGGCTATTGTTGGAACAATGAACCCGATACTGCATGTTCGCCGAGGCGAGAAATTATTTCTGAATAAATAGCAAAGCGAATGGAACTGCGCGAAGTTAAGCGAAGGGCGAGCTCTCGAGATGCAGGTCCAGTTTGCGGGGGAGGGTTTATTAATGACCACCGGGATTCTCTCTCTCTATCTTTCTCTCTCTCTCTTCTCTCTTATCTTTCCCACTTCCTGTTCGAGATACATAATACGTGGGTCGGACACGTAAACCGCCTGCTGCTGCGTCTCTCTGTAAAACCGGGACGATCGACTTTCCCGTGTACGTGTTTCGCCATACTTTTTCCAACGATAACGATTCCTTTCGACGGGAAACAATGGGACAAACGAGAATTACCCTTCGTTGGCGAATTTTACAGCTCCTCTAATTAGGATTCTACGACTATTGCGTGGAGTAGACAGCGGATCTTGATGCGAAATAAAAATTGTCTACCGCACTCGCGACAAACTGTAGCGAAATGGAGATTTATTTTCGTTCTTAAATACAGAAGAAAATTAAATTCACTGTGCAACGCCGTTCGTGCTAACCGACTGGAACTATTTTTGCCATAATTGTCATTTGTTTCTGTTTAACACTAGGTTTACGGAGCAATAAAAATGACTGTTTTACATTTCCTTATAAAAATAACATGAACATATCTATCAAAATATGTACCCAGAAAAATGAATTTGTTAAATGATGTTTGCAATTTTCGTGGATTAAAAATATTAGAATCCGTCATTTTGACGGGTCCCGTAAATCTAGTGTTAAATATGAAAATTATAGTTCGTCCCATTTTTGGGACATTGGCGGAAGTATACTAAAGTATACTAAAAGAACAAAATTGAGGTTATATTCGTTTAATTCTATTATTATACTCGTAATATATTCGTTATATTATATTATTTATTATATTCCTAATATATTCGTTTTATTCAGTGTCCCAAAAATGGGACAATGGCGGTTTAATAGTTTGAAGATAATGTACCAGTATTTTCAGATTCTTCTGACGATTCTCATGTTTGAAATTACAGCTACTCATTCTTGTTACAAACACATAAAATCCACGTCTATTTACGAGTCATAAAAATTGCTCGACAATTTTTACAATTATAATTTAATTAGTATTGTATTTCGTCCGTTCATTTTCGCTACGACTGCACAAAACTCGCAACCTAATTGTACCTTCTTGGAAAACAAAATGGCCGCGCAGAGATGCCGTGTACCGTAAAGGGGTAGACGACCGTGCAGAACGAAAAAGAACCGAGTTTACTCCTTTCGGGCCGAAGCCGGGAAGAAAACGTAATTAGAAACGGGAGAAGACGGGCCAGGGCAGTTTGCGCGCAATTTTCCGCGGTCATTCGCGAGCGAGCGAGCGCGCGCGCGCACGTGCGATAGTCCGTGATACATTATGCTATTACGTTTCATTGCCCGACATTAGCCGCGACTTAATGGCTTATTTCATCATCGCGACCGGCCGAATATTTTTCCGTCGCTTTCAAAAGTTTTTAAGGATTCGGCCGAGCGAGGGGCGCAGAGTTTATGATATCTTCATCGCGCCATGATAATAATTTGTGCCGCCATTACCGCGTCGGCGAGGACTCGCGACAGAGGGGCGGACGAGTTTTATCGGCCACGGGGACATCATTTACTTTTATCAGCTCCGGAGGGTCCTGTTCGGAAGTCATTGGAAAAATCACGACGCATTATTTATCAGTGTACTTTCATGCGTCTACGAGCAAAATGTGTACACGATGAGGAACAGTATGAGTACACCTATGAGGAATAATTAATACCGATGAATATTCCTTTGTAATGATTTTACAAGACAACATCTATTCAAACCTAGTACCATTTTTATTCGTAATTATGGGTATATATCTGCGCGAAAGTTTGCGGAGATGTTCAAATAAAGATTCGCAGGTAAAATGGAGGTCCCCCGTTCGATAAATCTGAACAAACATGGCAGAAAGTAGGAGCACTTCCGCGGGCGCACCCGGTGTGCAGAGACGAGCTCGTAGTGCAAGAAACGGGGCCGGCGGCCACGTTTGTCTTTGATAATCAACAGCAGCCTCATCCATCTTGGTCAAAGGGTCAACACTTTTCCGTGCGCGACACCCGCGACCGGCCACTCCGGCGGATGCATTATTCATGAGGCCGGCATAGTAAGTGTTGTCCGAAATTCAATTCAGTAGCCCACGAAGGCACCGGTGTACGTGATTTGCCTTCTGCCGGACCCCTGGATCCTCGTCGCCACTTCCTCTTTTTATCTTCCCGCCGCGCGGCCTTGCACCCCTCCGCGCATACCCCTCCTTCCGTTCCCTACCCCCCTCCCGCCCCTTCCGGCCGTGTTACTCGAATAATCGAGCAGAGATATCGGGGATGAAATCGTTATCGGGCACGCTTGCAACCGGAATTAAGCCGACGAGACTCGTTTCATATCAACCCCTTCTTTGTTTCTTCGAGTTTCCTCGTTTTTTTTTCTCTCACCCGCTTTCATCCCTCGCCCTCCACCCTCGCCCCACGTTGTACGACGCACAGCGGTCCGGATCAGAAAATTTAGCGACATTTGAACATAACTTCTGAACCTTAAGAGATATCGACACGAAATCTGGGCTGAATAATACATTGTCATTATGTTACAAATGGGTGAAAAAAAATCGAAAAACTATTTTAGTAATATTTACTTTGTATTTGGTATTACATACTTCATGTTAAGTAATTGTTAATTCTTTAGCTTCTTGATCTAAATTTCAGATTAAAAGAAGATGTATTGTAAATATTGTAATTGGTTTTAAAGCGGAATTCTGTGGAAAATTGTGGAAAATTTCACAAATTTTGTCCTACTATATTTAACATTATTTCTTTAATAGAATTCCTGCATGAATTGGTATTAAAAAACAAGACTTTTCATCGCAAAAGTCTGCTCTTCAATTTAAAAAAAAAATCGAGAGAAAATATTAAATAGCAGCGTCAGGATATATTATTAAAAGAAACAATTTTTGTGGCGAAAAATGCTGTTCTTAAAACGTCCAAGTTTCAATGTTTATTACAACCGTAATATTGATTAAAATGTACTAATTTGACATTGGACATTTAAGAAATACGAGAAAGTTCGTTTTTGGGCTAAGTGTCACTTATTTTTCCGATCCGGACCACTGTGCGACGTCTTCCTCGTCATTTTTCCTTCTTATTCTTCATCTTCGTCGTTTGTTTCTTTCGTTTTTTTTTTGTTTCGTTTTGTCCGTAATTCGGTATCTCGCGGCCGATCAAAATGGCCGGGGACGGACGTCGGGTATTGGCCGCCCGCGCGGCAATTGCGATATTAAGTTCACCGCGTGGAACGATTTTCGATGTTCCGGTGTACCGGGTGTCCGGTAAATTGCTGCGGGAAATTTTTCGTTTGCGGTTGTTCGGTCGTACGACCGCGACGGTATAACCGATAAACATAATTTTGGATAATAAGAAATCGAAACTTGAACCGGCAGTTACGAGTACGTTCGAATCCAATAACCTTCGTCGAGAACATTGTTCGAACATTATTTTATCAGTAGACAATTGCAAACAGTGGAGTATGAAAAATATTTAAACCCAGCAACGTGTTGTTTTCAGAAGAATAAAATAATTAAAAGAACAAAGAAATTTTTATCTCGCCCCTGTGTCTAGCAATCGATGGAAATATTTCTTAATTTGCGTAAATAACCAGACTGCTGTGTGCATTTATGACAAAAGTTAGTAGGAGTAATTTGAAAGATTGGAAATATAGGAAAAATCTAAAATTACTATTATGTTACTTTCAATGTACAGTGAATTCTCGATATATGTCAACAACACGGGTCTTGCCAGCGTCTTGTATGGTCCAGGAGACATAGCCGAGTTATGTTTACCGAGGCCTCTCGAGTTTCGTAGTGGGGATGGTTCCGCGAGATTTATCGTCCAGGTTTTGGCGACATATATAGAGAAATG
Organism: Halictus ligatus; assembly: GCA_028454255.1. Taxonomy (NCBI): domain Eukaryota; kingdom Metazoa; phylum Arthropoda; class Insecta; order Hymenoptera; family Halictidae; genus Halictus; species Halictus ligatus. Next base: position 2,071,632 of record CM052129.1, read on the forward strand.
ATGGTATTGAACGTATCAAGAAAGAAAATAAATTTCTATGTCACTCCGGTTTGTTGCAACGCAGTTAGAAAATTTTCAATTTGCAGAACGATCCACCAATAACCGTTAAATACGATAAACCGTGGCCAATGGCGGATTGAAACCTAAACACGCAATTACGACCGCGTTTAACGCATCGAGCGCGGGCAGTAATCAAGGAGATAGCGACCAGGATAATTCGATTAGCGAAATGATAGGAGGTATGAATTTTAAACGCGGTAATTCTATCGCTTCGCGGAAAATATCGTGCGGCATCGTTCCTTCGGCGGCCATGACACCTAAATTAGACTATCAAATTACCAGACAACCCTTTCTCGGAGTCGGTTCGCGGGAAATTAACATCCGCGGTAATCAATGGCACCCGAAAGGCGCCGGATCAACGGTGCGATTAATTTGCATCGGTTATGCTCGCGGCAGCGCATGAGTCCCAGTAGCGATTCATCAAGGATTCATGGAGGTATCCTCGACGAGTCCCCGGAAGCCGGAAGCCGGGTCTAATCGGGCCTAGTCGACGAAAAAAAGGAAAAACTCTGAGAAACGGCGCATCTAATTCCCCCCCTCCTCGTGATTTCACGTAATTTCGCTAATGGGCTTCAGTAGTCCCGTGATATAATGCTATTAACTGCGCTATTAAGTCGCTTTTATCGCGTGCTATCGATATTCCATTAATATTAATGGCGGCGCGGCCGCCGTGATCGGAGACGTTCCGACGGCCAACGTTCGCCTAGACGCTCTAGAATGTACCGCGCCATTTTGACTTAATCCGCCGTGGATTAAGCCGATTTTTCGGGGCAAAAGCTCCGGGAAAAAGCCGGCCGCCTCTTATCTACGGGCTAAATAATAACGCGGGACCCACGGGCAGTCTGCATTATTATTTAAGATCAACTTTGAAAGTTTCTGCCTGACGTTCACGTTGCTCGGGTGTGGACGAAGCTTTATGATCGGTATCTGCGAACAATTTTTAATTTTCGCCGGAAATTTTCTGCGCACGGTCTACAAACATTAATCAAAGCAGGAAAATGGCGGATCCTTGTTGAATGATCGTCATAAGTAGAAGGGATAAATGTTTCGTGAATGTGGAGGAAGCTTTATGATCTGTATCTGCGAACAACTTCGAATTTTCGTTTAAAATTTTCTGGACACGGTCTACAAACATACTTGCATTAATTAAAGCAGGAAAATGGCCGATCGTCGTTGAATGATCGTCATAAGTAGAAGAGATAAATGTTTCTTCAGTGTGGACGAAGCTTTTTTGATCTGTATCTGCGAACAACTTCGAATTTTCGCCTGAAATTTTCTGGACACGGTCTACAAACATACTTGCATTAATTAAAGCAGGAAAATGGCCGATCGTCGTTGAATGATCGTCATAAATAGAAGAGATAAATGTTTCTTCAGTGTGGACGAAGCTTTATGATCGGTATCTGCTAACAACTTTGAATTTTCGCCTGAAATTTTCTGCAGACTGGCCGATCCTCGTCGAATGATCGTCATAAATAGAAGAGATAAATGATGCCTCCGTCGGCATCAATGCAAATCCAACTTAGTTTGGGATTAAACGTCGGAAACGAGTCTGCCTGGCCGGTGTTTTTGTACGATTCGCATAAAACGGCGCTCAACCGCGGTCGAAACTTATGCTCGCTAATTCTGGAAAAACCATGGGGGTTGGATTAGCCGGCGGAATATCTGTCTCCGGTGGCCCCCCGAGGTCGGTCAACCGACGAGAATCCGGTGCCCCACCAGCCGAAAAATACTCCCCCGGTGCTCGTATTAAGCTAGATTATGGCTTAAACCCACTAGAGGAAGTTTCACCTTAATATTATTCTATGCTCGCCCACCGGCTAATCCCCATTAGCGAAATTACATGAAATTATAATAAAGCTTGCCGCCGCCGTTTCGTCGTTAAGCCTCGCCTCCCTTCTATTTTGGCGGCGCGCCTATATGCGAAAAGAGCTAGACCGCTACCCCCTCCCTCACCCTCACCCTCTCTCGCTCTCCGTGCGTATGCAGATCGGGGTTAATAAAATATTTATGAGATATATACATTTTCCATGTTTTGGTGGCCCACGGGGTGAATTCATCAAACAGTAAGCAGGGAAAATCCGACGCGGCTCGCGGAAGACTCCCGAATTTGCTGCGATGCCAATTCATTGGCTGCGAAACGGCGTTCTCGAAATGGAATTCCGAATCCGCGGAAACTATCTCGCCATTTAGGAATCAGGAGAGATCGCGTCGAATTTCGGAACCGTTTCATTCAGGCCACGGACCAATACACCGCCAATACGGACCAATACATCTCCGGTACGGACCAATACGCCGCCCTTGGGAACGTGATCATTTCCTTCCGTATTATTTCCTGTGTCACGTCCGGTGGTTCGATCATAAACGAATAAACGCGTAGAATACAGAATTATTATTAGTAGCGAAAGTAGTGACGTAAAGTGTTGGTCAGTGACCGTGAAGTGTTGGTCAGTGACCGTGAAGTGTTGGTAAGAGACCGTGAAGCGTTGGCCAGTGACCGTGAAGTGTTGGTCAGTGACCAAGCGAAAAACCAGCCGACTACCACTTGCGTGCGCCTCCTCCAAGAATACATCAACTCGGTAAATTAATATTATTGTCATAAGCGAAACGCTTGTAAGCCATCTGGGACGTAACACCTGAAAGAGGATTTTTAATGGAGCAGTGTCAGGCTTCCTGTAAACAACGCGTCAACCTGAGAAGTGGGATAATACAGATTCGAAATGTTTGCAGGGGATCGAACTTAATTGCGGAAGAGTTTGACGGTGATTGTACCGTACCTTTCGCGAACCGTTCGATTTCAGGTGTCGCGGTACAATGGTCGAGACTTAATCCCCTTCTCCTCGGGATTACCGGGAAGAAACGATTAATTTAGGAGCGTCTGGGCGCCGGAGACGGTCCAGCGCAGCGGCCGATCCTCCACAAAGAGCGAAACTTTTAATCTATCGCGGCAGAACGGCCCGTCAGCGGCGATCATAACTCTCTTCTCGTTAATTGGAAACACTTCTGCGGAGGCCGCAGGCTAATAATCCCCCTACCTCCCCCACACCCCCCCCGCCCCCCTCGCGCTCGCTGATCTTTTTCCCGGATTATCCTTGCAGGGCTGCGCGGCGGCGAACGGTTGGCTCTCCCCGTGGAAATTGCCTCCTTTAGTGGCGCCATAATTCCTCCGGAATTTATAGCGGCTTCGACACCCTCGGACGTCGAGCGGACTCGATTACCATAAGTCGTGTAAAATCGAAGATTTACTGTACAGCCGTAAAGTGTCCCTCACGACTACGCTCCCCGGCAAGTTTTATGGCGTTTACATTCATCGGGTCAGCCGGCTGGAAAACTTTCGGGTGACGGGGGGCGAGGTGGGGCCGCGGGGCGGCCTTTACGTGTCTGATTTCGACACTTTGAAACGCTTTTGCTGATCGGGATCCGAAGATTTATCGGCCCCGGAAGTTTTTATCCCCTCGACGAGCAAATTCGTATCGCATTTTTACACGTCTCCGGGTAACAGCTAGTTTCTGATCGTCGATCGGTTCCGTGTCGGACCAAATCGTAATTTGATCACTAGACTGCAGATTTTTATGCAAAATTAAGGAAAAATAAAAAACAGTACAAATTCCTTTCCTCCGGTGACTCTTAAAAAAATTAGACCCATGTTGCACAGGAATTTTATCGGGTTTTAAATGAAACAAAATTGGTATGTTTTTATTAATAAGGGTGTAACATCATGTAAAAACGTGACAAGATAGTAATAGTTAATACACAAGTGAACACATTTGTAACATTGCTCGAAGACATTACGAACTGCTTCACGTAAAATAATATATACCTATATATTTAATAATATATACCTTTATAATATACCTATACATATTATATAGAAATACATCAAAAAGGTGGGACTCTTTCAATAAATAATTTTCGCAAGCCGAAACTATACATTAATATTAATAAAGATTCCTAATCTGTCCGCCGATCTATGTTAACGACGTTTCCCTAACCGACGTTTCCCCAAAGCAGTACTCGTACTACTTGATCGCAAGACTTTCGAGATTGACGTGGATCGTAAAACATTATGGGACTTCAATTAACGCTTAGGCGCTCGAGGAACAAATAAGTCTCTCTTAACACTTTGACCGGCAAACTAGGCACTTAAAAAATTCCATGAAATCGAAGTAGGTTATTTAATGAAATAAAAATTGAAAAACTTAAATATATGATATTTAGTAGACCTCCAACTTTCTTGCGTTTTACAGATCCCAATGAAATTCGGTACAATGAATATATTAACGTAAAAATTAATTTTAAAGCCTTAAACAACTAATTCCGTCACCCACATATGGGTGACATGGCAGCCAACGTGTTAAAAAATAAAATTAAAAAATTAATTCAGTCCATTTCGCGGATATTTCCGAACTGGTGCCGAAAAATTTACAGTAACAAACGAGGCGTGCGAAACCCGAGTGAAAGTGGAGAAAAAGTCTTTCGCAAATCACGCCAGGGGGTGGAAAATGTCCGGGGTAAATCGATGTGACGACGTCCGCGACGTCCGACGTGATCTTTCGACGACGTCCGACGCAATAAAACGTCTCGCGACCGGTGTCGTCGATTCTTGTCGCAGCCTCGCCGTCAAAACAACGAACAGCGGCGGAGGGGAAAAAAGGGGAGGGGGAAAAAAGGAGGAACGGGGCTTGTCAGAAGGGAAATAAAGTCATCAAACAGCGCGGGATCACCGGTGAATCCGGGACAGGGCAAATATCCCCGGCCGCAGAACCGTTCAAACGCCGTCCGGTCAATTCTCGTGGCCGAACCGCAACTGCGACGTGCCATCGACGTCCAGGGAAATTGAAAATCCAAAAATCCCTGCCCGGCAGCAGCGAGGCTCGGAATTAATGCACGGATTGACGGGGAGGACGTTAAACCCGCAGCACGGTTTCCGGAGTGTTAACATTCCTCTCTTTAGCTTATTCTTTTTTTTTTTGCTGGATCCTGACGCGACCGAATTTCGTCCCTCGGCCATTTTCGTCCCTCGACTCTCCTAACTGACTCTGCCTATTGGCCGACAATTCAGATACATAGAATCTCTGACAGCGTACACAAATGGATCGACCGTTTTTATAGATTCTTTGCCATCATTACCGTTTACCTTTGCGCCATTTACTCGTGAATTCACCATTTCTGTAAGCTTAGCAACGAATTTTTCCGTGAAACAGATGTCAATATTATCGGCTATTAAATCACGATGCAATTTGGTTGACCCCTTAACGCACAGTTTTTTTGAAAAAACAAACTCAATTTTTGGTGGAGAATTTTGGTATACTGCGCTTTTGTTCCATGAAAAAAGGCTATATTTTATTCTTGAATGAATCAGTGTTATAGCTTACAATCCCATGTAAATGATAAATATGAATAAAACGATTTTCTTTCTTTGCTTTCACACTGTTATTTTCAATTCTCGATTGTATTCGAGTGTGAAAAATTACAGCAGCATAAAATACAACGCCGCTCGAATGATCCTGAGTGTGCACAGTTTGGCCTGTTTAGCGCGCTCAGATTAACTCGAGCGTAAAAGTTAAGGGGGTAAACTTCACCTGGACGAACCAGAAATTTTGAACTCTTTATTAGGCAATCCCGTAGATCTCGGCGAGAAAATGCGAAAAACCGTGGCTTCGACGCGAGGAGCTCACCGGGTTCGAAGGTTATGCTTAAAATTGAGCGATTTTGTTGCCGAGATATTTTTATAATTTATCGTGCCACTGAAACGAGCTTTACCTTTGACAATGCTGTTTCACCTGCGGCACCGAGTTGTCGGAGATGAAGCGAAACAAGAAGTTCAATTAAACCGTCGGGAGTCCGTCGGAGACGCCAGCGCCGCGGCGCGGCGCGGCTTACGTTGAGCAACGAAATTTATTTTCTTGAAAATTCATACGCGCAGAGACATTCCGGGCGTCGTTAAACCGGCGAACACATTCAAGTTTCCGGTGAGTTACGCTCGTTGCGAATTCCCGCGTATATTGTTCCGACGCTAAATCACGGTAATACCGTTCCGCGTTATTAAATGAAATTAAATCACCGTTTAAACAGCCGGCACGCGCGGCGATATATTAACGAAATCGAGCAACTGCGTCGTGACGGGAATTAGCGCGGAATTGCGGGGGAACGCTGTTAGCCTGCGGGAAGGACCGGTCCCTTTTTTATTCTTTTTTTTTTTAAATTATTATTAGAATTCAAATTCGCACGCGACGATAATGTCGCTAACAATATTACCAGTGCTGTCCCGCCCGCCCGGTGATTCTATTGTCCACTTACTTTTAATCGGATCAAGTGGCCAGACGGTTCTATGCGTTCGCGCAAAAATGATTTACGGACGAATTAATATCAACACTGCGATAATAGAGTGGTATTTCAGCCGCGAACAAATTTCGAATAGTAATGGACGAATAATTGTGACACGATAAATTAGATCCATATGGAAAAATGATTAATTTCACTAGCCGTAATATTCTACTGTTATTAAAATATGTATGCAGATTATAGAAATGAAACTTTTTTGTTTGTCATTATTGTTTTATCCAACTGATACGATCGTGTTTCCGA
>CM052129.1:2078379-2095767 GCA_028454255.1 Halictus ligatus
ATAACCGGTTACAGATTCATTTTACAATTATGGAAATTACGAGGATAGTTCGACCGGGGGTTGACGACCCGAGAAACGAGATTACAATACTAATCCATTGACACAACTTCTTTCGCTTTTAATCGTTTTGTAGGGACTCCGTCGCTCCAGGGAATTTGGCATCCCTTTTTCATAAAAGTAATTGTTAAAATTTTTCGCTCATAATGAGCCACCCCTGACTCATCTGACAGCCAGAATTTTCCGGGCCGATATCGTCCCGCCGACGAGTGCCCTTGGCCCTTGGTACTTGTACATACCTGATAGCTGGCCTCGCACGACCAAGGGACCTTCTCGTTGCACGTTTTTCTTTGGCGGGTTTTCCCGCTGGTTTTTCGTCCATCTCTTTTCCGCGGGACACTCTGTCCTTTTCAAGGACCAAATAAATAGACCTCCGAAGGCGACGGAGGAGGCATTACGTAGTTTAAGACGGCCGGCAGGCATTTGGCCTTGACTGTTACACTGTGCCTCTTTTTATAGACATTTTACGTCTTCAATAAGTAAGTAATCAATTAAAAATGCATACCACCGTGTATCTACATGTGCTCGAACACTAAATCTCTCGAAATTAAGAGAATCTCTCGGCGGCAGCCATCTTGTGACGTCGTACTCGCTTCAGGATTCGAGTCTTCCGCCGAATATTACAAATTACTCCACGATCGGGTAGAAATTCGCGATTTGGGCTCCATACAGACGTAGATTGGACTTTTAGGAAACACAATTGACCAGTTTTAAACTGCTCGTTGCAATATTGAAGCGGCAGTTTGTCTAGATTTCTCTCGAAATTAAGAGAATCTCTCGGCGGCAGCCATCTTGTGACGTCGTACTTGCTTCGGAATTCGAGTCTTCCGCCGAATATTACAAATTACTCCACGATCGGTTAGAAATTCGCGATTTGGGCTCCATACAGACGTAGATTGGACTTTTAGGAAACACAATTGACCAGTTTCAAACTGCTCGTTGCAATATTGAAGCGGCAGTTTGTTTAAATTTTGACCGTTGCATACGTATATGGATTTCAAGCCATGCCGGCCCCCTTAAAGGGGCCGGATGGCGGACGAAGAAGATTTCGCCGGTATGTGGTGCGTGAAATGGGCCCGGGATGGATCCAGGATGGATCCAGGACGAGTAGGAAGCCGTGGGCAGATCTTAAACAATAAGATGGGAATATTAGTCTTGCTCAGCCGGGCAGGTGTAGATGCACGCGGTGATCTCACGTATCGCGGTGTCGCGTTAAGCTACAGGTATCTCGTGCAAGACAGAATTCCCCGGGGGCAGTTTAACAAATTATACACGCGGAGTTTGATCCTGTTCCTGGCAAGGTACACTATCGGCCAAAAGTCACTTGCTTCGCCCTGAATTATTCGCGGACCGCAGAAACTCTGTTTGCTGCGTTTGCTTCAACAGTTTGGTTCGTTCCGGACAGGACGAAACTGTGGTCTCTTATAAATAAAAGTTGTTCGTCGGACAAGTGACTTTTGGATCAGTGCAAACGATTACTTATCGCTTAGCCATTCACAGATTTAGTTATTAATTTTTGTTTTTGAAATGCATTTCATTTAAATTGTATTTCTTGCGGACATTTGGTTTTCGGTACTCCTAATTCACCAGCTATTTAAAAAATTGTAACTAACATAGTATTCTCTTACAATAAATAAGAGAAATATAAAATGCCAATTTAGATAGTTTTAAACTCGAAATGAATTGAATTAAACAAATTTTTTAAACTTGATTAAAAGCTTAATTTTAAAAACTTGATTAAAACCGTCTCCAAATGTTTCATTAAAACGATCCTTTTCCCATTGTTTGTCGACGCCAGATTTTTATTAAATTGGACCGAGCTCTACTTAACGAGACACGTCGTCTCCGTGGTATATTTTCCCAGGAAAAAGTTGAACGAATATTTGAACTACACATTCCACGTAACCGGGCACCAACGGATTGCGTATTCGTGTACCGAATAAAAAAAAAAAGCGAATTTCGCGAAAAGTAATGTGCATCGTAATTGCCGAATATCGCGGAAATTCCGCGACTTTATCAAGCAAATGGATTTCCGTGTCGCTGTCACGGTTATTAATTTGTATATTATGTATTTGTCTTCCGGTGAAATCCAGTTCCCCTCTAGAACAACATTATTTTTGCAGAATCGGCCGGGTATTAAATAACGAATCGGCCGTTTAAAAACATCGAAAGTCCATTTGCAAAAGTAACGCGCGGCCGAATCGGCGACGTTTCAACACGATGTTTGCCCGAAGTGAAACGCATGGAAATATACGAGCGGGGCCGGTATCATTGTCGCTTCCGGGCCGGCAACATTTTCAACCAAATAAACTGGTCTCGGCCGGCCGATGTAACGTTCGTCCATCAAAAACCGGTAAAATTTATTTTAATCTCGGAATCGTTGCCACTTTCGTAATGCACGCAAATGAAACGGCCCGCCGACGTACCGTTGCCAAGATGGCGGCTCGAGTGGGGCCGGCAACACCGATTTTTCGATGTAAAACGCTCGCGCGCCCGGCCATCGTGTTTGTTTGCCGTATTTGTTTCGATTTTCCCGGAAGGGAACGGATAAAAAGAAAATCGAATCAAACAAACGCGTCGCCAATCAAGCCGCACGAGTCTTTTTTTTTCAGCGGCAAAATTCCCGGCGAATTGTCGAACCGAACCATCCGGCCGCGTTCGTCCCTCCATTTTGAATAACTGTTGCCGAACATGGCCTCGGAACGTGCGCGATCATTACGCGTTTCTATAAACGAGACAATTCATAAACAGAAAGAGGCAATTCTTCACAAAATTTCTAAATATTTTCTCCCCGCTACAAATACAGTGCTGTGGAACAAAACTTTTATTTTCCGTTTGCTCACTTTTATTTCGTATTAAAATTGAAAAATGCATAAACATAAAAATGTGATCGAGTTTGTAATTGTTCGCAGCACCGTAGTTTGTATCGGAATTTTTTTGGCACACTTGTAAATTCGATTTCCCCGATACCAGGGAAACGTCACCGCCCCTCCGGCGCGGCGGCTCGATTAACGTCGCATAATTCCGCTGATAACGGACCGCTTAGGGCAGAAAAATATCGGTAAAATAAAAACTCCGGCGGCAATTTAGCGGACCGTCGGTCCGTCCGGCAGGGGAGGCTTTGCAGAAAGGGCGGCCAGATAGGAGACGATGAAGATTCATGCGAGATTACGCGAAACGCGAATTGTTAAGTCCCCTAAGCCCGGATTTTCGGAAGGGCGGGGGGGGGGGGGGGGGGGGGGTACTATACATATAGTCGGCGAGCGCGCTCGAGGCCACGCGAAATCTATACGCATTTATGGACGATTATGTAGCCGCGTTTTCGGTTTACGTGCGCGAAAAACCGCGATTCCGGCTCGGGGACAGTAACGATAACGCGTATTTGCACGGAACGGTTCACTGTGTAAATTGCAAATTTGTTGAAAATATTGCCGCGGCGTCGGCCCGAAATCGCGATCCCATCGACTGCGTCCCCTCCCCCTCCCCCCTCTCCCCTCCACCGCTCACTCGATTTTTACGGATGAAAAAGAGCTCCTCTGAATACAAAATTTTGTAAACTGCCGGTCAAATGAAATTTCATGGTTCTTTTTTAACATTTCCGATCGGCCGGAATGCGAACGGATCGGATACGCCGATTTCGCCGCTAACGAGCAACATGGCGGACGTTTCTGTCACTTGTTTATTGCCCCGTGCGCCGCTCAGTATAATTCTTTTCAATTGTTTGTTTCCATTCGCGGATGGTTCTCGAAGTGGTTCGATAAACGAGATTTGCAGCAGGATATGAAATCATTAGAACGCAAACGTTCTAGCCAGCTTTCAGTGAATCGAATGGTCTCTTGTCTACTCGATATACGTCCAAAACTCGGGTCTGGCCAGGGACGTGTATCGGGTAGAAGATAGTGTTCTTTGAAAGGGCAGCGAAGTCGAGGAGTGTAAACAAAACATCGGGTGTATCGGTGCGGGACCACTACTAATCCAATAACACAATTTGTTTACACTGCTCGGTGACCGAAGTATTACGTTTACACTCCTCGGTGACCGAAGTATTGTGTTTACACTCCTCGGCGGCCAAGGTCGCTCGAGCTTTGGGGCACGCCCCGTGGCAGTGGGGATAGTTCTGGGACTTTTATCTGCCAGATATTTGGGACAGATATCGACTAGAGACTGTAGATAAAATTATACTGGGACTGCAAACGTTATATTGTTGACTGCAGATTTTTCGACCGAACAATTCCTGTAGTTCTGTAGTTTTTATGGTTTGTTTGGAGAAGAGTTGTTTTATAAATCGAAAATACGACTGAAATGAGACGAAACTTTTCGGGAAAAGTTGTATTTGTGTTATACAAATATGGCATGACTGTTATTGGTCCGGATGGACCCTGTTCGAGAGTTAACCGCTTCCATTCCGCTCAAAATCGCCCATAAATAAACGTACGAGGGTCGGGCCGTAAGTAACTTACCCTCCTCCCCTCTGTCGTCCATCATGAAAGGGATATTAGGTTACGATTAAATGGCAATATTCGTGCGTTACCATTAAACGACGGACCTGTACGCGAAATGATTGTTCAAGTTGAAACGGCATTGAATCTAATTGTCGCTTACGTTTTATCGCATTTTCGCCTACACTTGTGACAAAAGCGAATCGGTACAATTTAAAATGGTTTAAAAAATTGTCAAAACTTTGATTTCATAATCAGAATCAGAGTAAACTTGATTTCGTCGACGGAAAAGTGCTCTATGTGGTAAAAATAAAAGTGGTATTAAAAGTCCCTAATGGCCCTGAACCTACCACGGTCAAAACGACCGGTTTTATATTTCATAATTGTTGAATCTCTGAAAACTCATTTATGAAAAATAGTGGGACAAATTTCCTCGTCCAAGCAGTCATTATATTGAAAATTACGTACAACCCTAACCCTAACCCTTTGCACTCGGCACTATTTTCATTTTGAAACTATATTTTTCTTCCGTCGTAGAATATTTTCATTTGATTCATACGAAACTGATGCGATTTCCATATAAAATATTTAAATGTTTAACAATCTACTGACTAGAAATTTTGTAATGTCACAAATATTTGGAATATTTCTCGTAATTTCTTTGAAATAATGCTATAATAATTTCTAGCGATGCTTCACAGTCGAGTGCAAAGGGTTAATATAAGGGTTGCCATTTTTACGAGGCAACATTTACCAGATAATGCTCGGTAGGTTAACACATAGTTGACCGGAAATTTTACAGAGAAGCTATTCAATGTCACCAGATATTATCTCGTAATTAAATGTAGAACTAAAACAATCTAAACAAACTTCCACATAAACTTCAAACATAAACTTTATTTACACATAATGCATTCAAACAAAACTTCAGACATATCTTTCATATAACTTTTTATATCCTTTTCTGGTATGATATTGTCCCAACAACGTTTGGTCACGAAAACACAAGTTAACTCGTGACCGGTCAGCAATGTGTTAGGTGTTAAATGGCCAAGTCCCTCAATTCCCCCAGAAACGCAAGAAAATGTTAAAAATATCGTGTGGCGTTTGTCCAACGGTTCCGGGGAAAAAAAGTGCAGTGTAGAGTGCAGTGTGCAGCCGGTGCCGGGAGTGTGAGTTCCAATTGGCAACGAGGAGTACCATTTCGCTGGGCGGTTTTTACGGAGATAGGGGGTAAGTTACAGCGCCGCGTCGAAGCAGGTACCTAGGCGGAGAGAGAGGCTCGGCCTGATCTCGAGCTATTATCATCAGCGCGGCGTGTCTCGCCTCTCCACGGCCCAGTGCTAACGATCCCACGCAAACAAAAGAAACCGCAGAAAGCCGGGGAGGAGAAGCAGAGAAGCGAGAAGAGATCGAGGAGATTCGGCGCCGCGAGCCAGTTACAGCCGAAACGAAATCGACCGGGTGATCGCCGCGCCGGACGGTGTTGACTTCCTCGGCACGAAACGCGCGGCGGAAGACCGACGCCGGCAAGAAACCGCACGAGGAAAAAACGCGGAGGTGGACTTAGGAGACGGGGTGATTATGGGTAATATAGGAGTATGAGTATAAGAAGCCACATTCTACTATAAAATATAATTTATATTTGAAGAGTAACTCTAGAAGCACGTTGTGAGACACGTCTTTATTCAGCGAAGGAAATGTTACGAATGAAACATTGTATGTTTCATAGAAACATATCAAACCTATATAAACATTCTATGAAACATACAATGTATACTAACTGCAACTACAATGTATGCATATACAGCGAAAAAACCGGTTCAATCGATCCTACTTTCTAAAGAAATAATAGATTAATTTTGTTCTACATTTGTGAAATAAATTCTAACAGTTAATTTTTTTTATTACCGTCGCACAGTGGGTAGAGACGGGGTGATTATGGGTAATATAGGAATATAGGTATAAAAAGCCAGAATCTACTATAAAATATAATTTATATTTGAATAGTAACTCTAGAAGCACGTTGTGAGACACGTCTTTATTCAGCGAAGGAAATGTTACGAATGAAACAAACAATAGAACATACAATGTATATTAACTGTAACTACAATGTATGCATGTACAGCGAAAAAGTTGGTTCAATCGATACTACCTTCTAAAGAAATAATAGATTAATTTTGTTCTACATTTATGAAATAAATTCTAACAGTTAATTTTTTTTATTACCGTCGCACAGAGGGTAGAGAGGGGTGATTATGGGTAATATAGGAATATGGGTATAAAAAGCCACATTCTACTATATAATATAATTTATATTTGAAGAGTAACTCTAGAAGCACGTTGTGAGACACGTCTTTATTCAGCGAAGGAAATGTTACGAATGAAACAAACAATAGAACATACAATGTATATTAACTGTAACTACAATGTATGCATGTACAGCGAAAAAGTTGGTTCAATCGATACTACCTTCTAAAGAAATAATAGATTAATTTTGTTCTACATTTATGAAATAAATTCCATCAGGCAATTCCATCAGAAAAACCGGGAAAACGTCAATTTGAAAAATTTAACGTAAACAGTAATTTTTTTATTCCTCGAAGTTGTTGAATGTGTGGAGAACAATGTGCTAAATTCTTTTTCATTAATTTGTAAGTTTATGAATCTCTAAACTTCATCGAGAGAGAGAGAGAGAGAGAGAGAGAAAGTCAAGAGATTCTACGACTTATCGATTGATTCTATAACATATCGTACATTTACGAGTAATTTTTACATGCTTCGAAAAAGCTGTGTAATTTTTTGCATTATGGATGTCTTCCATGTAAGTGTGGACTACACTTTGAGACTGTTTTCATTTCTTTTATTATACTTATTTATAAAGTGATTAATATTTGTATATGATCAAGAATTCAGAAGTTATTTTTACAGTTATAAGACTTCATTAACGATTTTATTATGGTTCTGAGTGAGACCCGATGGTCTTTTTGGTTTGATTATATTCGGTAGAGATTTGTGATTCCAAGCTAATAAAGTTTGGTTCAAAAATTTAACGTAAACTGTAATATTTTTATTGCTCGAAGTTGTTGAATGTGTGGAGAACAATGTGCTAAATTCTTTTTTATTCCCTTTGTAAGTTTATGAACTGCGCCGGTTCCGGTTCAATGACCGGGAAACTGAAATACAGTGGAACAATTACACCCGTTAGTATTCCATACACGATGCGAAAAATCTCTAAATAAGGTCCAGCAGTAAATAAACGACCCCAGTTCCCTTAACTCGAAACGACGAGCATTGTGCATAAATTTTTTTGCTTCTAACCACTCTTAAACGGAAATTTTATTTACCAGCTACATTCCTGACAATTTCCTGATTAAAATGATACCAAACACTACGGTACTCGGATCGCGTTCACTCGTTTAATCCACGATATAGTAGAACCTCTACTATACGAACTCACACCGTTGGAATATTCGATAGTAATAGGTTGATTTGCGTCCTTATGGTTGGGACTTTTGTTCCCCGTGACGAGAGCTAAACGATGCGATGGAAAAGAAAATTTGACCTTGAAAATGCTGCTCAAGGTCAACGTTGCGGACACTGTTTTTCCAAGAAATCTGCACCGATCCGAAGGTGTGGAATTACCCGAAGAATCGTTGACAGTATATTTTGCTACACCCTGTGTGTGCAATCCGACGTACCGTTTCACCGATCGCGTTTGCACGCGAGGCCAGCGATAAGGAAGATCGGCGAACAGCCTAACCGCTGGAAAGGGACGAATGTTCTGTGCCACGACCTTTTAACGAATAGGCCGATAGGGACACTCCGGGAATTATATCGGTAGCCCGTTTTGCCGGGGAATCGTGTAGGCTGGCGAGAGAAAGAAAAAACAAAAAGATCGAATCTTGGGAAAGGAGGAGCAAAGGAGGGGAGGGGAGGGGAGGAGCAACGGTGAACGATAACCGCGCTCCGCCAGGACCTGTTTTTATTTTTCTAACGTATCCTTCCCGGTTAAACACGGCCGCTTTGAGGCGTTCGTGTGTGCGTTAATGCGGTGCGCGCCTCCGGCGAGGTTTTTCGAGATTTTCCCGACGCGATTGCGGCTACGCCGTTCGCAGGATTTCCTTTCCCTTCTTATTTTTTCTTTTTTTTTTCTGGTCTGTTCGCTGCGGCTTCGTTCCACGGCCAAGGTGACATTATTATCGTGTAATGACAGCAATGAGCCGTCGCAAGCCGCGGCGAGTCTGCGGCCATTTTTCTGCGGGTGATGCGGGTCTGGAATTTCCGGAACTCGATTTATTTTTGAAACAAAGGTCCCGGAAAATTATTGGATTGAATTAGTAAAATTTTAAAATAACAGTTTTTCTGTCGCTGGATATTTTCTTAATTAACATGCAATATTTTCTGAAGGGTTGTAACAAGCGCCAATTTTTTCGACTTTTCTCTCCAGCGAGACAGTTCACAATGCTGACTGAAAAATGCGTAAAATATTATTGCTTTGCTTACTATCCAGTAAACAATTTGCTTTGAATTTTGCAGGAAAATTCGTCTCCAAATTCCTGTGCGCGTGTTGCCGCATTATGCTCGGTATTTGAGTGCAAATTCTGTAGCAAAATTTCATGCCAAATTCAAGCCAAACCTTGGCTTCGTTCAGCTTTGTTGTAGAGGGCGGGTCGGTCGCGCTAAGAGTGAACCTAACCTTGCTCTGAAAGTAAATGTCGGGCACAATCGGTGTATAATACATTTATACACGTATTTTATTTTTTGCAACACATTTCTTAAGGCGTTTTGTTTTTTACGGCACGTTGTCGTGTTTACACGGCACTTTGCACTCAATTTGCGCTCCATCTGCCTCCGAATTTGACTGGGAATTTGTAAACGGGGACCAAATTCTGCTCGAAGCAGGGTTTGTATTTCATATAAAATTAAGTTTTAAAAGAATTACTATAGGAAAATTGAATACAAAGAATTTTTCATAATAAAAACGGACATGCCGTTTGCTCGCAAAGCGCGGTGCAAAGATTGCGCTAAATTTGCTTGAAACGGCAAAACTGGGTTGAAAAATACTTGACACGTATATTTTTTCATTTGCGACGATTCAAGGGGTGAAAATAGCCCTCAAAGTTGCCGGTGAAAATCGTATTTTTGCTAATATCAATTATTTCTCTTTTAACTTGTGCGTCTTCGATCCATGAATGAAAGAAATATTTCATCCTAAATTATGGGTACTAAATTATGGGAACTTAACAATTATTTTGCCAAATTGTGTGTTATATTATATTATCATACCCGTGTCTTTCGAAGTTAAGAGACTAACAGTCGTCTGAATTGTTTAGTAAAGGATTACTTCTCCGAGAATTCCTTCGGTAAACTGATACATTAGCTATGAATCACTTTGAGCGGCCTATAATTAACCGGCCAGTACTTAAAGTGTTGTTACAAGAGGCGTAAGTGAGCAGAACTCCCGCTGAACCGTTTCCTCAATCAGAATTCCTCCCCTGTAATCCATTCGAATTAGTTCCTGTTCTTTTTCTGTTCGGTTTCGAAGAAAGAAATCCGCAAACATGGCTACCGTGTAAACTAGCAGTCGTTACCCGGAGACCTCCGAGCAAAGATTACGAGGAGCGAGCGTGCCATTAGGCGGTTTATCAGGGCGATTTATAAAGTGAAACTCGAAATTATAGATCCGATTTGATACGGTCGAACGGCCGCGGCGGCCGACCAGTCGTTTTAATGGGCCAACATCGAATCGCGGGCCACGATTATTCTTCGCCAGGTACGATCACCGACAATTTATATTAATTGTCCCGAAACCGTTCCGAAGTCCGCGCCGTTTAAGCGCCGGCCGTACCGCAATTAATTCGAAATCCTGCGTGGAATAAAAATGCGGTTTCCTAGCACGCTGCGCCGCCGCCATCTTGTGCGGTCGCAGTGCCGGTCGTTGGAATTCGATGATCAATCTCTTGTCACTCCTGTTCCGATCGATTAACGATCAATTCCGATTAATGTTTACGAATCTGTTTTCTGGTAAATCTGATCTCAAAAATGAATAAAAATTTCTCAAACTTCACAGCAACTATTGTATTAACCCTTTTAGAGAACTCTATCTCAAAATAAATTTGTGATACGTTATAAATGGTCTAATTTCATTACGAGAGAATTATTATAAAATAAATAGTTTTTCGGTTTAACTTTCCCTTATATTGTGTGCGCCTGCCATGTACCTTGGAGTTATTCTTTATGTTTGTTGTGCGATATTATTTATTTTGTTACAAAATATATTGGAAATGCAATGTATATACTTTGTAATAAAGTGTCTATATAAAGTTATGATGGAAGGATTATTTTTCGTATGTGCAATACGTTTTGAAAGACGGAACTCAATTTTTCTTTTCTTTATAATCACTTTCTTTTCTTTATAATACCTTTGTTATTTATGTAATTTTAATCTTCGCATAGGCACAATATTAACCCTAAAAGGGTTAATATTCGGACACTTACGACTTGGATTTTCGTTGAGAAGTCAGTTAACTTTACTATGAAAAATAATATATAAAAGTTGTTTTCTTACGACTTCCGGCCCGCGGTGAGAATTTAAGAAATACGCGAGTTTCTGAAAAGTTTATGGTAAATTGCGCGGGCAGTAAGGCGGACGCGTGATCGGGGGAAAAAAGTCGACGAGGCAACCCCTTCGGAGGGCAGGGAAGTTTCGATCCGAAAGTGAGCGTCATTTTCGATCGAATTCAGGGGTCGGTGAGTGGCCCCCGCACAATATCGGTTAACAAGCCGTCGAAAACTGTCGGGGCTGGTCCGCCAGTACCGTGCAACTTCGCCGGAAACTTGTCCCCGTCCCGTTGCCGATTTAAGGACGACCGCAGAACTCTTTTCAATCGGCCGAGTTCGACGGGCACTCGTGAAAGCACTTGGTTTCAACCGCACCGCCACTCGACCTGACAACGAGTGTGAAATTACACTCCCCGACGTCTCCGGGCTGACGCCTAAACACTCCCGCCACCGCAAGACCCTCCGAAACCCGTCGTAATTAGCGCCCGAGGAGTCGGAACACGAGAAAGAGAGTGCACAGAAATAATTAAAATCGAAACACACACGCACACACAAAAAGAAGCGAGAAAAACAGAATTTTCTAACCCTCAAACTGCAGACCATTCTTAGAACTGTACAACCGACCACGTTCAGGACCATTCACTGCTTCATTTATCCATTTTTTAAAACATATTTTTGAAGGTGCTTCTGGTTGATAAATTGATCTTTCTACTGTCTTCAACACTGAAATTGTTCATTTCATTAATTCGTCAGGAAATGAGCAATTGAAAGGCGATTTTGATACTCCGGGTCAACATAGACCCGGACACCGCCGTCCCGTCGGAGGGTCAAACAGATTTTGAAGGTACTTCTTGTCGACAATTTTGATTTTTATATTGCCCCTAACACGGAAATTGTTCATTTAATTAATTCGTCAGTAAATGAGGAATTGAAAGGTGATTTTGATACTCCGGGTCAAAATAGACCCGGACACCGCCGTCCCGTCGGAGAGTCAAACAGATTTTTCGGCAGCAAGGTTTCATTATTGGACGCTGAATTAATTGAAATCTGAACATTTTTGTTGACCATTGGCAACCATATAAAGATTACGAAGTTTTGTAATATTTCATTGCATTATATATATATAATATACTTATTCACTTATTTTCGGTTGAATTAATTTTATATTGGCTAGCAGCAACCACATACTGACTATAACGTTTTGAATACTTTATTGAATATTATTATTTACGGCATATTTATTACATACAGCCATGACCATGAAATTTTTAATAGTTTGTTGAATTAGTTTTCCGTAATTCATTGATGTTGCATCAACTAGAGACGGGAAACTGGTGGATTTTTGCCTGAGGAATACACGACAGTTACAGAATATCAATGATTCAATTTTCCGGCGAAACTTTTTTATGGACGCCACTGTCGTTCGTTTCTTTTTTTATTTCACCAGCGCTTCTGTTCGTTTCGTTTTGATTCGAACAATACTCACGCGCATGTACGCTAAACATTCTTTTTTCCCTTTGTTCCGCGAACAACTGCAATAAATGATTTCACGTGCGCCAGGGCTAAAACATTCGATTGCAACGGCCGGCCGCGAGGAACTTTGTCCGCGAAACTTTCTTTCCGCAACAGAGTATTTCATTTGGCGTGCAAAAATTGTATGGACAATAAAAATTGCGAAACGTTTTAATTAAGCCAGCGGAACTGCAGGCTCGCGGTAACAACAGAAAATGATATGGAGATAAATCGTACGAAATTCGAGGCAGCTCTCGATCCTTAAAAGTCCAATAAATAATTAAAACACGGTGCTTGAGGATTAACAATCCTTTCACGAAACCTTTGTCCACTTACTCCTGACATTCTTCCGATTAAAACGAGTCCAAACATGACACAATTCGGATGATATTTACAAGTTTAATCGATGGAACCTCGATTATCCGAACCAGCGGTAACTGCACACTACATTGCCCGATTCTCGTTTCACGTGTAAATTAGTTGAATGCAAATCTGCCTGTATGCAACAAGATTGATTCCCATGTTCCATTCGCGTTCCACTGAGTAGTTCGGATAAGCGAGGTTCTACAATATCGTGGATAAAACAAGTGTCAAGGGTCCAAATTGTATCGTGTTTGGACTCGTTTTAATCGGAAAAATCTGAGGAATCGAGGGACAGTGCTCACGCAAGATATAAATAACAATTGAATCCAAAATTTCCCGAAATGTCGAGGCCTTACCGTACACGTCAACGATTAAGAACACTTTCGGAGTCTCTCTCGAGGCTGAACCAAGAGAGCAGGTGTTGCAATTATCAAACAAGGCTAAGACACGCACTCCACGCTGCATGTACAGCTGTAATACATGCAGGTAAGCTGCACTGAATCTCTGCCGGGATATCGAATGCTCACCGGAGGAAGAAAAATGTCGGACATTTGGTTACAGTGTTGCGGCGATCGGTAGCGAATAAAAATCGGCGGATTTACAGAGCACGCGCGGCGCCGTGAAAGCGGGACGAACACGGTATCAGCTCGGCATTAACGCGCGAAGTAACGTAACACCGGTTATAAATTTCGATCGGTTATCTACCGGCCGAGCTCTGCCACTATTAAAACACGCGTCGCATAGCGGGTCCCGGCTAATTAAGATAAGGCGGAATATTATTAAGATTTAAGTTGCATTCGAAATTTCATTCGGCGCGTGGCTCGTGGCCATGGACACACCCCCACCCCTCTGATGCTCGGAGGTTTTACCAGCGCGGTTATCCGAAATTATCCTTGCTACCCCGTCGGCCCCGGGGGCGTGTTGTGTGTTTCGAGTGCATTAAACACACAGAGACCGCACCTGCTGCAGGCCTCTTTGGATGACCTCCGCGAGCTATACAGGCCGGTTCAAGAGTTACCGCCGATCCTAACTTTTCCGAATCGCAAAAGGGGAGTTGGACGAGCACGCGTGATCATGTTATCAGAAACCACCCCCTCCCGGCTGTCTGCCGGTCTAACGAGAAACTCGGTTCACTGCGAAGTATTCTGTTACGCGCTGGCACCGCGCGTAAAGGGTCAAAGGGTGCCGAAAAACTGGGAGAAAATTATTCATCTTTTTGTCATTGTTACGTCGAGTTGCCGACAATTTTGTTGTTAGCAGTGCAGCACCTGTATCGATCATTAAAATGGTAAATTTATTTCCTATAATTCTGAACTGTAGTTACAGTAATATTTTGTTTGATAATTATTAGCTGTAATTGTACTAATGTTTTATTTGTCGAATGTTCACTGTAGTTTTAAAGCTTGGTACTGTGAATGGTGACGGTTCGGGAGCGCTAAAAATGTTTAGCTTGCGTTCGGTGGAAAAATGGATATTATTGACTTAATAGACACACAATGGAGGTCGAGTATGGCGAAAGCAAGCGGTAAGTAGTGAGCCACAGGGCAAAGGTCGAGCTTATCTCGAATCACCGGTTCAGTCACGCCTGCCTCGAAGACGCTTTTGTGCCTCGGGCACGGCTTTAACTTTATGCGAAAGTTGGCCGGCGCGGCGCGGCGCGGCGCGCGAGCTCCAGCTGGATGCTTCAATTTCATCGTGGACGTGCTTAACGAGAGGTATCTTGGTTTAATGATACGCTAGACGAGCCGTCTCTAATTATACCGCTTGAAATTTGTTAACAAATTTATCGACAAACTCGGCCCGCCGGGAGCCCGTCCCCGTCGTCTCGTCGGATGGATACTCTCGGCGACTTGTTTCCGGTGTTCATCGGGTTTCTTTCTCGAGCGAATGCTTGGGGGTCTGAAGGTCGATCGAGTCGATTTTTTAAAGTGGAAATCTCTACTGTTTATTACGGTATTGTACCTTGTATATTTGTGACCTCCATTGTGTGTCTATTAAGTCAATCATTTTTATTTTTCCACTGAACGCAAGCTTCCCCCACCAAAAGCGAAACCATAGTTTCAGCTAAGAACCATCCTGCCCCCAAAATTTGTTAATTTACAGCATACAGGGTGTCCTTCCATGAATAAAAATTTTCGAAATTTTGAAGTTTCTTGGCAGTGGGGATCCGAAGGTCATATGAAGTACAAATCTACTTTTTAAAGTGAGAATCTCCACTTTCTTTGATATACTTATATTTTACTTATACATCTTGTATATTATTGTCATATTTTGTTAATAATAGTTTAAGGCGTTGGCATTGGCGTTGTCCTTTTTTGAATAAAAATTGTTGAAAGTTTGAAGTTTCTTGGCAGTGGGGGTCACACACAGTACAAGTCGGTTTTTTAAAATGGAAACCTCTACACTTTATCATGGTATTATATCTTGTAGATTATTGCCATATTTTGTTAAATCTTCCAGTGTATAAATCAATAAGCTCGATCTTTCGCCATACTCGACCTGCATTGTGTGTCTATTAAGTCAATCATTTTTATTTTTCCACTGAACGCAAGCTTCCCCCACCAAAAGCGAAACCATAGTTTCACCTAGAACCATCCTGCCCCCAAAATTTGTTAATTTACACCATACAGGGTGGCCCATTTATCTAGGTCTACCCATTAGTAATGTCCTTCCACAAATAAAAATTTTTGAAATTTTGCAGTTTCCTGCAGTGGGGGTCTGAAGGTCATATGAAGTACAAATCAATTTTTTAAAGTGGAAACCTCCACTTTCTTTGATAAACTTATCTTTTACTTATAAATCTTGTATATTATTGTAATATTTTGTTAATAATAGTTTAAGGCGTTGGCATTGGCGTTGTCCTTTTTTAAATAAAAATTTTTGAAAGTTTGCAGTTTCCTACAAGGGGGTGTCTGAAGGTCATAAGCAGCACAAAACAATTTTTTAAAGTGGAAACCTCTACACTTTATCATGGTATTATATCTTGTACATTATTGCCATGGTATTATATCTTGTAAATTATTACCATATTCTGTTAATAACATAGTTTAAGGTAATCTAAATCGTCCAGGGTGTAAATCGGTGTACAAAAATAAGACAAACAGAAAATAAGTAAAACAGAAGAGAGGGGAGCACGAGCTGAACGAGAATGAAAGAAGATGGCCGTACCGGAAGCTGCCGTGCCCGGTCGAAGGTCAGACGCCGATCTCCGACAACGATCGGCAAATCTTCGACTGCAGCCGGTTTCCCGCAGCGAGTTCGTCGCAGGGAACCTCGTCCGGCCTTGTCTTATTGCCAAATATCCTTTGATTAACGCATTCAAGCGACGTCGCGGTCGCAAGTTGCACTCGGAAACTTCCTGGCGAAGTTTCCACTCCCCTCATGGGGCGGGGGGCAGGGGGGAGAGTTTCCAGGTAAGCTACTTAATCGTGCCTGACTGTAAATCGTCGCGCGCTGGTTGCAGCGTAGCCGATATTTCGTAGATAGTCGTTAAGCCCGGTCGCGGGAAATGTATTTTCGTGGCCCCGTGCATTGTTGCGCGCGCCCCGTCGTGCCCCATAAATTACCCGATTTTACAGGGCGTGTGCTGTTAACCGTTCTTAAGTTCGACCCGTCGATCGAAACTGTTCCGGGGCCGCGTGAATGCTCCCCAAATTGGTTCACTCGGGCCGCTTGATTAATCGGGCGAAATCGGGAATTGCAGACGGCGCGGCGGCGGCCTCCGAAATTCTCCGAAATTCGCCTCTGCGACTGTCTTCCCCCGAGCTACAGGCTTCACTCGATATCTGTCAGAAACATCTAGCGGATAATAGTCCCGGAACTGTCCCCACTCCTGCGGCCTGTGCCCTCAAGCTACAATGACCTTGGTGGCGCCGAGGAGTCTAAGAGTGCATAATACGGGTCATCCCGCGAAATTCGACCCTGCGACTGTCTTCCCCCGAGCTACAGGCTTCACTCGATATCTGTCAGAAATATCTAGCGGATAAGAGTCCCGGAACTGTCCCCACTCCTGCGGCCTGTGCCCCCAAGCTCCAATGACCTTGGTGTCGCCGAGGAGTCTAAGAATGCATAATACGGGTCATCCCGCGAAATTCGCCCCTGCGACTGTCTTCCCCCGAGCTACAGGCTTCACTCGATATCTGTCAGAAATATCTAGCGGATAAGAGTCCCGGAACTGTCCCCACTCCTGCGGCCTGTGCCCCCAAGCTACAATGACCTTGGTGGCGCCGAGGAGTCTAAGAGTGCATAATACGGGTCATCGAATAATAAAATTTCTTTAGTTTTCATTATTTTTTCACCACTCGAGCTTTGCTGTCCTTTTTTCTACGTTCGGCAGTGCGTCAACGAGTAGTATCTTCCAGCATAGTATCTTCGATATATGTCCCTGGCCGGAGCCCTGTTTTTGGACTACTATCGAGTAGACACTGTGCTTCGTAGAATTCGATTTTAATGG
>CM052129.1:2105912-2123998 GCA_028454255.1 Halictus ligatus
GCGCGCAGGCGCTCTCACGCGAAAACTGTAAAATATGAAGTCCGTAAAATGAACGGCCGCCGACAGGGGAGCTTTTTCAATTTAAGTTTCATAATTTCGAAGCCGGCGCGCCCGATATCCCACGGAATGTCCCATAAGAATCCCGTAAAAAACACAATATATGGTTGAAAAAGCAGTTCGGTTTATTTTTCTTTTTTTTTTCCAGCGGGAGGAAACCAGCGGCCGAAAGTTCCGCGCGAGATCGTAAATATCGTTTATTAAACGACGGGAACCAGTTAAAATTTCCACGCGCTTTACAACAGGGTCGCGCGACGACCGAAAAATTATGTAACGGCCCGGATCAATTTCACGGATTCCGCTGGCGAGCTCGTCAGCTACTTTATCGGCCGCGGAAACCGCACCCGGCCGCGGAAATTTCGGATCCGAAGCTCGAATGTGTAATGTAAACATACGGCGCGAATCTTCTGTGCGAAATTTTCGAAATACCGGAACCGCGTGAACATCTGTTTCTTCCTTTAACAATTTTTAACCATTTTCGTGACAGAAATGAGTAGATCGTACCCGCAACAGGGGAAAACATTTAAATAATACGAAAATGTCGTTGTGTCATTTTTACACAACGTAAATTTAAATGTCTGGACCTTGCAATTAACGTAGAGAATTTGTATTATTTGTTTTCCGCATTTATGACAAAGTCGAGCTGCTGCAATTTAAAGCGAGGGGAATATTATGTGAATGTAAGAACGAAAATATATTGTCTTTAACTTATTATAATTAACACGTTCTGGAACAGGAAAAGTTTCAGTGAGCTGCAAAAATAATCGGGCAATTTTTCAATGAAACTAGTTGTACTATCCGAAATCTGATTAGACGTAAACAATAATAATAAGTTAACTGTCATTAGTAATGACAGTAGTGTACATTAGTAGTGTACAGTAGTTACTTTGAAGTGTATATTAATTACAAAAACTTAAGGTTGTATAAAATTAGATGAATAAAAATTGGCTTCAAAATTTCAATGCTGTAGCATTCATGTCATTTTGCAACTAATTCTCGTGTGATTACATAAAAGAAGATGTACTGTAAATATTGTAATTGGTTTTAAAACGGAATTCTGTGGAATTAGAAAAATATGCTATATTAATGTAGAAAATTTCTATATTCTAACAGAATACGTGCATGAATTGCTATTTAAAAAACAAGACCATTCATCGGAAAAGTCTGCTCTTCAATTTAAAAAAAAATCGAAAGAAAATATAAAATAGGAGCGTCAGCTCCTCAGAAATAATTTTTGGTGGCGAAAAATGTTTAGTCCTTAAAGCGTCCAAGTTTCAATGTTTATCACAACCGTGATGCTGATCAAAATGTACTAATTTTTTCATTTTCGAGGTCGATGGACGTTTAAGAAATAATGTTCGTTGTCGCTTGTTTCGGTGACGTTTGTGCGTCGGTTTGTTCGAGAGCAGGGAACAGGTTGTTTAATCTAGTATGACGAGTATGACACCGCCATCCGAACCGTATCCGTCGGTTAGCCGACTTTCGCGGCGATCGAACGCCTCTTCAATCATTTGCATGGCGACTTTAAAACGTTGCTGCCGGTGCGATGCCGGGTCCGGGGCGAGCCCGGAGGGAACGTTGCGAGCGACAAAACCGATCCCTCGGCCGAGGTTAAACGTTGCATTATTTATAGAAACCCCGCGAACGCCTAATCCCTGTCTGAGACGGTCTTCGGAGTGCTTAAAACTGCCAGCGAAGGAAGTGACGCAACGCAACGGTGGGCGCGTCGAATTGTTGACGATTCCTCGACCCCCGTTCGTCCTCGGCGATGTTTTAACACCTTTCGCTAGCCCGAGGGGCCTTGGGGGAGGGGGGAGAGGGGAAGGGCGATGGCCTGCGAGTGTGCTTGCTCGGGTGTCGAACTTAATTATGCGTGGGTAACGCGGCTGACTTGCTAGAGTGTTCGCGTGATTGGGTCTGGCTCGGCTCGGTCGCCATTTTGCAGATTATCAATCATCTCGACGTGCGTCCGGTGAAACTTCTTTTGTACTTGTTTATGGGAGGTTGATACAAGCAATCGGGATGAATTGGTAACATTCTGTGCACAGTTTTGTTTATACTGAATTTTTCATGTCGTTCTGATGCTGAAAATTCCTTTTTGTGTAGCCGCTGACGGCAGCCATTTTGGAAACGTGAGGGAGATTTTTACTAATTGTAATACACCAATGAATTAGGTTAATATCTTGGTGATACTAAAGTCAAGAACGCTGTTTATTATAATTTTGACAGAAATGGTTATGTTCTCTTTTGGGTGGATCTAGTTTTGCGTGGTCACTGGCAGCAGCCATTTTCTTTTGAAATTCCTTTTTGTGTGGCCACTGACGGCAGCCATTTTGGAAACGTGAGGGAGATTTTTACTAATTGTAATACACCAATGAATTAGGTTAATATCTTGGTAATACTAAAGTCAAGAACGCCGTTTATTATAATTTTGACAGAAATGGTTATGTTCTCTTTTGGGTGGATTTAGTTTTGCGTGGTCACTGACAGCAGCCATTTTCTTTTGAAATTCCTTTTTGTGTGGCCACTGACGGCAGCCATTTTGAAAACGTGAGGGAGATTTTTACTAATTGTGATACACCAATGGATTAGGTTAATATCTTGGTGATACTAAAGTCAAGAACGCCGTTTATTATAATTTTGACAAAAATGGTTATGTTCTCTTTTGGGTGGATTTAGTTTTACGTGGTCACTGACAGCAGCCATTTTCTTTTGAAATTCCTTTTTGTGTGGCCACTGACGGCAGCCATTTTGAAAACGTGAGGGAGATTTTTACTAATTGTAATACACCAATGAATTAGGTTAATATTTCCGTAATACCACCGTGAATAATTTTTATTATAACATACCAGTTGCACACCAATTGTTACTGTGTACTTACAAGTACTTAGACAAGTAATTAGACGGCGCAATTTTCAATTGTTGTAGACAAACTTTCAGCAAGTGGAATCACATGGAATTTTATTTTTAATGGGAATAGGCTTTATAGATCCAAATATACATAAAAATAAATAAATAAAGATAAATATCCGCCGTATAATGTACCAACTGTCATTGTAATAAACCAAAAAATCGAAGAAAGGAAGGAATAAACGCTGCCGACCGGCTACTTTCTCGAAATATTGAAATTGTTTGGAAATGTTGCGGCGCGTCCCGGCGATAAATCTCGGGACACGGTCTGAAGAATATTCGGAATAATTTTGGCGGGGCGGGCCACGGTACCGGGACCACGAAGAATTGATCTCGCACGATCCTTCGAAGGATAAAGCCCCGTGTCGCAACAACGTCTACCAGCATCTCTGTCAACTCCGGGCTCCGACATCCCCCTGCCGAAGGGGTTACAGGGAATCGGCCGGTGCATCAATATTAATGGAGCCACGTGGCGTTCAGGAATAATGCAGCCGGCTGGGAAGTCGTCGACCCGTGTGCATGCACGATATTGTAACCATAATGCGTTACTGCGATTGGTTACGACACGTAATTTCAATCGGGTTCGGTGCATTACCACGCCATTATGCGGCGACGTAGGGCTGCCTGTAGGCTAGGCTTTAGGGGGTCTGTTGCTTTCTTGCTCCGACGCCGGATGTGCGGTAGCTGATCTCGATCTCTGCCGTGTCCGACATCACGCATGCATTACTATAATCCCACATATTTACCCCACACATTTTCCAGGCATTTTTTCATTTACGAAGACTTTACTCGCTCTAAATAAAGTAAAAAGATTTCGCCATATTGTATAGTATATTCACGCCACTAATTTTTCAGGTATTTCTTCATTTAAGAAGATTTTATTCGCTCTAAAGAAACTAAAAATATCACGCCATTTTATATAGTATATTTACGCCATTAATTTGCCAGGTATTTCTTCATTTAAGAAAATTTTACTCGCTCTAAATAAACTAAAAATATCACGCTATTTTAGATAGTATATTTACGCCACTAATATGCCAGGTATTTCTTCAGTTAAGAAGATTTTATTCGCTCTAAAGAAACTAAAAATATCACGCCATTTTATATAGTATATTTACGCCATTAATTTGCCAGGTATTTCTTCATTTAAGAAAATTTTACTCGCTCTAAATAAACTAAAAATATCACGCTATTTTAGATAGTATATTTACGCCACTAATATGCCAGGTATTTCTTCACTTAAGAAAATTGTACTCGCTCTAAATAAACTAACAATATTACGCCATATTATATAGTATATTTACCCCACAAATTTTCCATGTACTTCTTCATTTAAGAAAATTTTACTCACTCTAAATAAACTAAAAATATCACTCCATTTTATATAGTATATTTACGCCACTAGTATGCCAGGTATTTCTTCACTTAAGAAAATTGTACTCGCTCTAAATAAACTAACAATATTACGCCATATTATATAGTATATTTACCCCACAAATTTTCCAGGTACTTTTTCATTTAAGAAGATTTTACTCGGTCTAAATAAACTATGAAGATTTTGCCATATTATATAGTATATTTACCCCACTAATTTTTCAGGTATTTCTTCACTGAAGAAAATTTTACTCATTCTAAATAAATTAAAAATATTATTATTGCAAGGTTTCTGTGCAAATTTCTGTCAAAATTTCCCAATTTCGCTGAAAGAAGCACAAGTTAACCCATGTGCAAGGAAATATAAAAAGAAGGCCTTTATGACCAAACTTTTTCTTTTATTATATTTAAGTACAAAAATGACTGCAAGTAAAAGAACTTCATATACTTCATATGAATCGAGTGTATAAATTCTTCCATTAATAATTTTCTGAAAATTAAAAATCGTTTGCATCAATTACAAGAAAAAGGAGTTACATAAAAATTCACTTCGTCCCTTAATAATTGTAAAAGGTTTTCAATAATGTGCCAGCAGTATTAAATTAATTTTTCTCATAAATGCATAATCGTTTGCATCAATTGCAAGAAGAAGGAGTTACATAAAAATTCACTTCTTCCCTTAGTAATTGTAAAAGGTTTTCAATAATGTGCCAGCAATATTAAATTAATTTTTCTCATAAATGCGTAACTAGACAGAAAAAAAAATGTAAAATGTGTTTCCATTTCATGTTATAGTTTTATATATTCTCATTTCCTGCAGTCCGAGGGGACGGAATTGAATCTGCGGGAAACCGAGAATTTTTCCTTAAGAAAAAAAAAAAAGAAAATATCTAGAGATAATCAGGGCCGAGGATTGAAGTTGTTTCCCCTGTTGGGGGGTTTAAATCGATCGATTTGGTTTAAAGAGTTTTCATTTCCCGGCGAGCGAAATCTTTCCATTTCCGAAATCTCGAGCGTTCCACGGAGAAAATTCTCCCCGCAATAAGCCAAATCGAAGACGACGAGGACGAAGATGACGAGGACGAGGACGAGGACGAGGCTCTCGGTCGTTGGAATCTCGATTGGCCCTATCGCCGCTTCCTCCCCGAATTAGCCTGTCTGAAGGAACGAGAGAATTCAAATTTAATCACGCCTAAAGCCTTCGCAGTGCCACGACGCACGGGAAGTGGCATTATTAGCTTTCGAATCGAACCAATCGAGCCGCTTCCTTATTAAGCCCTGCGGCATCCCCGGCTCTCGCTTTTCCATCATACAGACCCATGAAATCTCTCCCCGCCCCCCTCCTCACTACGCCCCTGTCAATCCTGCTTTTACCCTCCCTCTCCTCCGCCTCCTATCTCCTGTCATACATTTCGCCCCATTTTTAATTTCACGTTCGGGCACGAAACATTTTATCTCTCGACTCGGGGGACAATCGTTCGCGAGTGTCCTTGATCCTGTTACCGGTGGGGTCAAGTATACTAAAAACTTAGAACGGCAGCACGTTCGTGCGAGAACATTTTTAACACCGCGGAGCACTAAAAATGACAATTTTACATTACTTTATAAAAATAACATGAACGTATCGATCAAAGTTTCTAGCCAGTTTTTAAATAATATGTACCCAAAGAAATCAATGTGTTAAATAATTGCTCGTGGATGCATTTTTACAATCTCAATATTCCGGTCCGGTGAATCTAGTGTTAACTAAAGATTTCTATGGAAAATACGAATGTTTCGGTGTCTCGTGGGATGGCAGATATTTTTAAATTATTATTTGTTTATTGGCGACACGTACCCGTTGGTGGTAGGATCGAAGAGATCATTGTAGTCCTCGTCAGTTATGTAATCTTGAACAGCCGTGTCCAGATTTTCGTCGTCAGCAGCTCCATCTGCAAAGAGAACGTTCTTTTGTCAGCAGAAGATAAAACAACTAGAAACTTAATGAGATACGAACAACTAATGAGATACAATTTCTTTGTGAAACTGTTACTGACGTGTTCGCCATATTTTGCTGGTTAAAATGAGCCCAAACACGACGCAGTACGGTTCGCATTTACTCGTGCAATCCGCGATACAGTAGAACCTCGATTATCCGAACGGTTCGTACACAGGGGTGTACAGGAACTGGGCTGACCTCGGTCGTTATCGAAGATGGAAAAAAATTGTAAATGAAAGGAAATTGTAAAGTTGCACGGTTTAACTGTATAGTCAAGTAAGTCTGAGTTGTCTCTTGGACGGCGGAGACCGGGTCTACTCCGACCCAGAGTATCAAAATTCACTTATTCAGCTTCTGGCGAACTAATTAAGTGAACAGCAGACTTCAAATCTGTTTTAAAAAATTGATAAGTATAGCATTCACCGGTCCCAGACATCATCGATCATTGTATAGTCAATTAAGGTATAGGTGAGCGTTAAACGAGTAAAATCCGAACGGTATCGTGTTTAGTATCGTTTTAATCAGAACAATTTCAGAAATATAAAGGTGCAAGAGATCCTCAAAGATTTTAACGCCCAAGAATTTTTTTTTAAATTTTAGCAAACGATGCATAAAACATCTAGTCAATCTTAGATATAATCTTAAATATAACAAATATAATCTTGTTATCCTGTACTCAAGCGAGTACAATGGGCGCTAACATAAGTAAATATTTACATTAATGTTCGCAAAGTTCGTTAACAAAGTCCTTTACGAATGGGGCGATTCCTGAAGTGATTCTAAACACTTTTTTCCTTTGCCAATTCGCGCGGAAACGCTTTGTTCGCGAGTTATTAACGGACGAACACGGACCAATCAGAGGAGGTTCCACTGTTTCGTGTATTAGACGAATAAATGTACACCGAATCGTATCGTGTTTGGACTCGTTTTAATCGGGAGAATGTCGCCGATATACTGGTAATAAAATAAAAAATATACAAAGCCCATTATACCCATATTCTACAAAGTTTGCATTAATTTAAAGAAGATTTTATCGCTCTACCTTATTCCTATCGAAAGTTCCTTGATTTCGAATGCGATTTTGTGCAAATTGCCCACTGTGTGGCGTATCGAACCTGCGATTTATCTCGGAAACGCGCGCTACACGCGCCCACCCCTCGCGCGGGTCTCAAGTTATACCGACTATGTAACAATGCAACGACTAACTATTCCGAACAAGGCTGCCGGTTCGGTGTTTCGTACACCTGCGCAAATACCGCATCAGCAGCCGTCCTTGCCGAGGATCTTATGCGCGGCCGTCAAGCCCTTCTGCGTTCCACGCAACAGCACGCGGAACTCCCGCGATTTCACCGGCTTGAAACACGATAGCTCTCTTCCGTCCAGCGTCACGTCAGCCCCGAGCACTCGAGTGGCAACCAGGTAACTCTATTAGCTCTCGGGTATCACCCCCGCGAGCGATAGTAACCGGGGCTTTGCCACTCCCGAGCCTAACTGCCGGTCTTGTCGCGAAAGAAACAGACAGGTCCGGCGTTTTTACAAAATCCGTATGCCTCGAGACGTCGAGCCTCGGCTGGGCCGCTCCTCGAGTTTTCTTGCGGCGAGTATGCGTCGCGAGTATGCTCGTTTCACGGTCTACAGGGTGTCCCACTTTACTGCATAACGCGTTACAGTAACGGCGAACGTCAAAGACAACGGCGAGAAAAGAAAAGCGATGTTAATTTGTTAATTAAACTGGTTCCCCTCGAATGATGTCTTCGTGAAACTTTTATCAACACACGCGCGACATTTCGCCGATTAAAACGATACCAAACACGACCCGGTTCCGTTCGCATTTGTTCGTTTAATCCACGAGAAAGTGGAACCTCCACTATCCGAACTAGTCTGTGGAACGCCTGTGTCAGGTTTGTTGTGTCGTTTAGCTGCGGGATTAGGTTGGTGTCTTTACTGGTTCGCGCGATGAATCGGTCCTCGATTTCCGGTTTCCGTCGGATAATAGTCAATTAGTGGCAATAGACAGTGTGATGACAATTTCAGTAGAGTATATTTCTTGGCCAACGATCGGGATCAGGAAGCACGATAGCGAGCTCGATCACTGCTACCGACAACGGTAATCCTGGCTACACGGCGAGGTGTCGCGGACTGATCTGGCCTACATCATGATACATTGTCCATTGACGACGTCATGATCTATGGGTATAGGGAACTTGATCGTATCTTGATCTCAGATGTAGTGGTCCGGATTAAGTTATGAGCTACGGACGATGTTGCGCCGCGTTACCGGGCTTAATAACGTTGATCAGGATAAGATCCGGATCACATTATGTCGATCGCCGCGGTTACGATCTAGTGGTGTGGCCATGCGAAACCGCCCATGATCGTAGAGATTTACTGCTTCGTTTCGTCATTTTTCCCGGACACCTTCGCTGTTGGGAAACACTTCGACTTTGAGCAATGAACAACTGTAATTAAAATAGTCCGCTTACGCGAACGTAATTTAACGATCCCCGATCCTCGAAAATGAAAGATCAAACCTTGAAATACCTTAGAGAGGTGTATAAAACTGGATATGGGGGCACATAACCAATTCTTTCCTCATTAAAAGTAATTTATATATAAAAAGTGGTTGAACTTCAACTCGAGGGACCACAAATTTTGGACTTTTTCAAGTATTATCTTGTAGATTTTTACGAGAAAATGTCAAGAATCCAAGTATTAACGTTAGGAATTTACTGGGACAAAAGTTATGCGCTTTTAAAGTTGGTTTCAACCCGATTTCGAGCGTTTTTGACAGGCTAGGACAAAATTTGTGGTCCCCTAAATTAAAGTTTGGCACATCTCTACTCTTTCCTCTATCAAAACCAATTTAAACGTAACAAGTGGTCAAACTTCACCTCAGGGGACCACAAATTTTGGACTTTTCCAAATATCATCATGTAGATTTTCACGAGAAAATGTCAAAAATCCTAGTATTAACGTTAGGAATTCGCTGGGACAAAAGTTACGCGCTTTTAAAGTTGGTTTCATTTTATTTCGTTTACAATTGCCCAGTCTAATAATAAGATTAGCCTGTACAGAATTTTGAAGCGGATCAAAAATCCGGGAATTGCATCATCGAATGCACACTCGAACAGCTGTTCGCGACGTTCTCGTGTGCACGGAATCTTCCCGGAGCGTTGAGGCAGCGAGCCCACGCAGACAAAGCTGGTCAATATTCCTCTACTTGGGATCGAAGTGTGCAATGCACACTGTGCATTTATGGGATCTATAGATGGTGGGATCTATTTGGGATCCATAAAGTTCTTTCGCGGAGGCATTCCAATGCGGAGAGGACTGGCTTGTCGGAAGAGGCAGGAAACTGCAAGTTTAAATTTGCACTTGGCACCTGATCGGCTGACGTTGCAGGGAACCGGCGGCCAAGAGGTATGTACGCTAAAATGTTGGGGTGATGGGTCAGGAGGGGGGTAGGGGGTGGCGGTGAGGAGGCGGTAAGGCCAGGGGGTGGGGAAAGTGGTGGGGAGGTTACGGTGGTGGTGGTATAATTCGCTCGATTATTTAATAGGTTGGCCTGACGCCTAGCTACAACATTGAGCAGCCTGGCCCCGACATTCTCCAGTTGCAATCTATATTAAAGCCTCCGCGGCGAATTGCTCATTAGCGAATTAACGAGGAGCATGATGCCAGCCTTAATTACAGTCTGCCCGGCGGTATGAATTATAAACATTAAATCAAGAGGACCGCGTGTCACGGGACCCGCGACAACTCGAAATACAGGTTCCGCGGTAATGAAATTTATTACGTCGCCGCGCGTCAGCCAAGCGATCCCACGTGATCGACGTGATTCAGTTTTATACGCGAACGTAATCGACAGCTGACGCCGGTTATATTTGGATTCCGTTCGACCTAACCGCGGAAACTGATTAGAGATTCGCGCGCGAGTCAGAGTTTGTTGCCTCGTGTCCTTGGGAAGTGAAGAGTTTCGATCTATGACGGGTTTCGAAATTGATTTTTATTTTTACCTACAACAGGTTATGTCATGTTCCAGTGAAAGACACCGCAGCACAGCTGACCACTTTGTGTCTTATATCGAATGTCAAGAACACTGTCTTATATCGAATATAAATGATGATGGTGTCTATGATTTTGGTAAAAAATATGGAATTATTATTATTAGAGAAATAATTTGAGTTTACGTTTGAATTTTGCATTCCATTACCGACTCTGGAGACTTTTGGACATTTTGTAATTATTTGACGATTATTCAGCATCGTACGTTTTGTAAAACTCGGACATTCGATTTCGCTTACGAGAATCCCATAATTTGCACAATCACATGCATATTTCACGTTTACAAAATTCACGGATTAATCGACGGATACATAATAAATTTAATTCGTTTCACACGGACACGCACGGCACGATTTAAATCGACAGGCCATTAAGCTAATAAACGTTAGTACAAAATATGTAGAAAATCGTACGTGAAAATAATCTGGAAAAGTGCGCGCAACATTTGCAGGCACCGACCCCCGCGAATATTCCCGTGTTTATAACCAAATTTCGACAAAGCGGAAAATTGTAAAATTTAATTCTCCCGCCCTACGGCGGTAATTCGAACGCAAAGTACAAAACAACCTGGAGCTGTATTCAATTATTCCGAACGTTGTGCTCCGGCGATTTCGAAAAACACGTGCACCCCGGCTTTGAATGCGTAAAAATCCGCAAATAATTGGAGGGTACAAAATAAAACCGTCAAGTGCATACAAAAAACAAACAATTAGAAGCAGCGCGGAGGACGAAATGCCGAAACAAAGCGCCCGGCGGGGCTTTGTAAAACCTGTTTCACGTACCACAATGCCAAAATATGTATTATGAAAGAAAAACCGGCAAACAATTGAATGAAACGTCGGTGGGAAACCGTGCAGAGACCAGGCTCGTGGTAAAATCATGCTGCCCGGTCAAGTGCGCGACGCATACTGATCGATTCATTCAAAAGACGATTCTTTCGATCATTTCAAGATCTCGAAAATTCGTATTAATATAAGCAATTCATTTTTGGTCATTTTTCTCGAAGACATTTTTAACCACTTGCGCCACGATTTAACTTTCTCAAGGATTTTACACGGATATGAGTGAATGTTCACAACAACAATAACATTTTCTTAATTATCTACCTCTGTATGGTAAATTTCAAAACGAAACAGTCTCGCTGCGATTTTTTATTTTTGGCGCACACTTTACACCGTCTTTGAGGACTTTTTTTAGCTTCTGTGGGTGGAATATTCCTTGGAAAATGGCGCCATTTTTTTATTGTAATCGAAATGGCATATCACTAGCAGACAGCCCTCCACGCTTTGTGTATTCAGGCATGCATACACTTTCTAAAATCTGTTCTGCCACATCTAATCGAAATTTTGAAAACGTGTGTTTTTTGCTGTGTGGTGTATTCAATGTTTTCGAAAATGTCATGCGCTCTGGAACTGTGGTTAAGACGGTTCTCATAGATTCTTCAGAGAATTGACTGATTCAATGATCATTTTCAATGGCGGCGCCCTGATTTGTCCGACGCGCTCAAAATCGAGCGCCTTCACTCGCGCGTAACGCTTAAGCGAGTGAACTCCGCGCGCTGAAATCAGAGTTCCATCGTTTCCTAGTGAAGCACGAACAATATCGCATTCAGAAAAGTCAAAAATTTTTGGTCCCCCGAATGGAAGTTCGTCCGAGTGCTATAATACGGTTGATCGGGACGAAACCTTCGGTGGAAGTTGCACTAAACGTTGTAGAAAGGATCGTGAAAGCCCGGATTGGCTTCGCGTCGGTCGACCGATCGTCGTTGGAAAAGCTAAATCGCGCGCGTTTTGAAAAAACGCGCGATCGGTCTCCTCCGGATCCACGGGTTTTTGCAGGCACGGGACAAGTGTCGTTGCTTCTGAAACGCGGACACCCCGGCGCGCGGGGGTTGTAGGAATCGCGGGGGTGTACGAATCCCGAGAGTGTACATCGGCGAATGGGGTGGCCGCGCGAAACACGTATCGGGAGACGGCCAATAAAATCGAACGGCTATTCCACTCCCGGTGTGTTTCTTTTTGTTTGTATTTATTTCGGCGCTCGCGGTGCGTGCGTTTGTTGCGCGCACGTCTCTCTCTCTCTCTCTCTCTCTCTCTCTCTCTTTCACTCTGAGTGTGTGTGTGTGTTTTTTTTTTCTCCCCGGTGCTTTTGTTACCCTGTAAAAGCCGCGGCAACGATTTTTGGGCGAATTAAACGGCGCAATGGTGGACCGAGCGGGCTGCGCGCCGACGAAATGAGAATTTAATTTTGTGAAAGTGGTTTCCTTTGTAGTCCCTCTCTTTCCGTTCTCCGGCGTGTGATTAATGTCGCGCGGATAATTAAAAAAAGCAACGCGAGCCCGACCGGACCGCGGCGATCGCCGCCGCTGCCGGATTTTATTAAATGAAACCCCGTTGTCCGCCCCGGAAACCGAACGCATTGTGGAAACTATTAAATTGAGTCGCAAATATTTGCTGTAGCTGCGAGCAGTTCATCCGGGGTTCCCCCCCTCTCGTCGCTTTTCTTTTTCTCTGGCCGAATTAATATTTCCTACTCATTCAATCGAGCCGACGCCACCCTCGCGCGAGGAACCGTTCGCCGTTGTTCCACCATTTTTCTTTTCCGCCGCGACGCCGCTTTTTCTAGCTTGAAATGTTGAATTTTATACGGAGGAACTTGGGTCGGATTTTATTCATCAACGGTCCGAGTGAACTGCGCGATTCTTAAATAATACGATTTTTTTTTTAAACACTGCGCAATGTTTATGCATTCCATTCCCGTTTCAACCAATTGACCGCGTTTGCCAAAATTCTATTGCGGTGCGGTTAACGTTAAGGAATTGTTGATTCCTTATCGAATATAAATCTAATTCTTTCTCATTTTGCTCTCCTTCTTTCGTAAAATTTATAACAGCCGCATCTGGCGTGCATTCGACGTATATACTCGCCATTGTTTCATTTCAATTCCGCGCCGTGAGGGACTTTTAAAATTAAATTAAATTCTACAGTTAATTTATTAGAGTTCGATACAGCGTGCAACTCTTCTTAATTTGAATTCCATTTTCATGTTCGCAACATTGTGCCGTTTGCGATTTTAAAAAAATTGTCTTCCTCATCGTCTAGTAAACTATTTCGTCCAGATCCTAAAATAAAAAAACTTAGGTAGCTCGGACTGATTTTAAAAAAGTTATTCTGACCTGCACAATCTTTTTTAATTTGCCTGTTCAAGTGTCTCATGTACGATGGTTTTATAAATTTGTAAATTGTTTTCACAAATGATTGGATTTGAAGATCGCCGAGTTCGGAAGTCATCGAGCTGGAAGATCGTCGAATTCCGCGGAACGGTTAAAACGAACAAAAAAAAAAAAAGAATGAATTGCCGTTATCGCGCGGTGGTCGAAGGGATCGAATTAATCGAACAGAACGGCCGAATGATACATTCGAGTCGGCGTTTATTTGATCGTGAATTGGTGTCCGCGTTAACAAGTCAATCTGAAGCGGCAAAATATCGCGGCCCCGGTAATTTAAACGGTGCACACCGTACGATCTCCGTTGACAAGGAACATTTGCGCCGGACCGGTTTTTATTTATTCGACGCTCGAGACTGGCTACATTTTTATCTTGTTCCCCCCTCCTCTTTGTTCCTCGAATTTTGTCCGCTCCCGTGACGCGCCGGCGGCATTTAAATCGCGGAAAAATGCTTGGAATTTGTTGCTCGCGTCTGGCGACATCGATAACGATCCTGTATCTGTGCACCCTGACACCGTGAGAGGCGCAACCCTTTTCCGTTCGGGTCTCGCGACAGTCACTTAATTATCGAATTGGTACAATATCGAAGCAATCGTTAAATATGAGTACACGATATCGTAGGTAACTACAGTACCGTCTTGATATAAGTCGCACGGAGCGACACGATCTTAGTTCGCCTGACCCCTCCACTGGGTGCCATACCTCGCGAGGTATAATGGGCTTTGTATATTTTTTATTTTATTACCAATATATCGGCGACGTTCTCCCGATTAAAACGAGTCCAAACACGACACGATTCGGTGTACATTTACTCGTCTAATACACGAAACAGTGGAACCTCCTCTGATTGGTCCGTGTTCGTCCGTTAATAACTCGCGAACGAAGCGTTTCCGCGCGAATTGGCAAAGGAAAAAAGTGTTTAGAATCACTTCAAGAATCAAAACCAATTGGTAAAGGACTTTGTTAACGAACTTTGCGAACATTAATGTAAATATTTACTTATGTTAACCCATTAGCGCACATTGTACTCGCTTGAGTACAGGATTATACAAGATTATATTTGTTATATCCAAGTCCTTCTGCGCTTTGGGCGCAGGTCGCAAGAAAACACTAGCCCTACACGATCCATGTCACAGCACGTAGTACTGGGAATTTCTGCCGAAAACTGTACAATTTAAAGCAGTGCACACATCGAAAAGCATCCGTACACTTGCGAATCATGTATCAGCATTGCGTAAAAGTGATTTCACTGACTAAAATCGATTCTTGTCAGTTTCTCATGAACTGCCCAACGTTTTCAATTAAAAACAACGTATTTGGAGCTTACCAATACTACGCGAAAATTAAACACAATATTCATCGACGTGTCCACCGCGGAGTGGACACTTTCGAGCGGCAACTGTGATTCCAGCTTGATAAGACAATCGAAAGAAGGAAGAAACGTCTACGCAACCCCCATCTCTTGCGATCGATGCAAACATCTTCCGTTTTGCATAAAAATCCGCGCGGCAAGGCCACCGCGCGACTCAATTAAAATCCGGCAAATCCGAGCCCGGAACGAAATAGACATCGGCGCCGCGAAATTCTGCGGGGCTTTTTACAATTAAAATTCGGCGGGCGGGATGTAATCTCCGAAAAGTCGGTGGGCGGTCGGGTAGACATCCAATTTCTTGGGTGGGAAACGTGTCCTAGGTAACAAAGACCGGGTATAATGGAATCGACAAACAGCCGGAGCTGATTCCGGCAAAACAAGTCGTCCTACGGCACAAAGGGGCGCCATGATATCTGAATTTCAACGAAACAACAGAACCCATGGGGCGAGAGAGGGGAAACAGAGAGAGAGTTTGGGGGTCGTTCTAAACCGGAGGATCAACGTTGTCCGTCCAGGAGCCGTTTTTCGTTCGGCAAGGTCGGTCGCAGTTAGGATCGGCAGCGGGAACTTTTCCGGCCGGTACTTGGCAATTAAATGCTGAGGAGGAACCTCCGGTCCTCCGTCCGCAGGGAGAGCCCGGATAACACGCGGAAGGAAGCCGCAACAGTGGACCCCGGCCGAAACTTTCGCCGATCTCCAGGGGGTATTTTCATCGGTCGGCCCTCCGGCCCGGACAGTTTCCTCGGGCTTCTTCGGCAACTCTGGCCACCGGCCCGTGCTGTTTGAGTTCCGTTGTCCAGCAACAAGCGCAAATATGTAGCCGCGCGATCGCGATGGACGGCACCAACGCCGCGCCGGACGGACACCATCGCTTCCTCCCGCAACCAGTCAATTATCGACCGAACTTTCCCCCACCGTTCATCGATTTTACAGTTTTCCCCTCGATACAAGGCGACCACCTTCTCTCCGCAACAAGAAACTATCCCCTCCTCTTCCTCGGAGTTGTCCGCTCGACAACCTTTTTTCGTTTATATATTTATTTATACAGGTCGCATCGACATCTAGGTCATTCTCAATATCTCTGATCACACCGAACTCGCTACGACCATTATTTATCGAGTTATTAACAATTAATGGGTGCATGCATGCGCTAACTTTGTCCGTGACTTTATTAGACGATTTTAAACGTTGTATCCCTGTA
The DNA here is from genome assembly GCA_028454255.1 of Halictus ligatus. Taxonomy (NCBI): domain Eukaryota; kingdom Metazoa; phylum Arthropoda; class Insecta; order Hymenoptera; family Halictidae; genus Halictus; species Halictus ligatus. Next base: position 2,122,097 of record CM052129.1, read on the forward strand.
ATGTAGACCAGTACTAACAATATATCTAATTACACCGAACTCGCTACGATTATTATTTATCGAGTTATTAACGAGTAATGGAAGAGTGTACAACTCCCGTGACCGTTGGACGGAAATTCAATAATACATTATTATGTCTTTGTACTTAACCTATAAGTCACTTGTAAGTGTGCTGAGGAGAACAAATTTTGTAATTGTTATATTTACATCTAGGTCATTATCGACCACAGATATTATATTATAATTACATTAATAATTACAATGATACATTATTACGTCTTTGTACTTCACCTATAAGTCACTTGTATGTATGCTGAGGAGAACAAATTTTATAATTGTTATATTTACATCTAGGTCATTAGCGACCACAGATATTACATTATAATTACATTAATAATTATAATGATACATTATTATGTCTTTGTACTTAACCTAGAAGTCACTTGTATGTATGCTGAGGAGAACAAATTTTATAATTGTTATATTTACATAATATACACAAAGTGTGGAACATTTTTGTAGATTTTAGGAATTTTAAAACTTGGACTATATTCTACTTAATATTGAAACAATATTAGCCGTGTCCTAAAGTCCTAAAGTGTACAAGGTCGTCCCAAGGTCATGGTATACTAGGTCGTTGAATTCGTCTTGACACGGGCTATAACACTGTTAAGTCAAAAATGCAAAGTGCCATTTCGAAAAATGAACGTGACCTTCGCAATGCTATAAAAAAAATGTTTTTCGCACTTATTTTGATTGCATTATACCAATCGAAAACTGATCAACTTTTATAGAAAATATTTTTTGTCAAATTATCGCAAGTACTGAAAAACTGACGTGAAAAACTGTAAACGTAGCTTCAAATCCTTTCGTAAAATATTATATATATATTGTTAATATTATCCAGCATAAAACTGTATAACTAACAGTGCTTGCCAATGCGGAGCAGAATTCCAAGACCTAAATCATGTTACATGGCAATGCCCAGACTATGAAAATGAGCGTAACACATTGGAAACAAACCTCCGCAAAAGCAAGTACTGTTTCCCTCTTTGTATTAGTTCCTTCCTATGTAAACCTGATATAAAAGGACTGAAATTAATTTATAATTTCCTTAAACAACGTTCCGTTAGAATTTAGAAACAATGTAAACCTATTCAGTGTGTAAGCCAAATGTAATAACACCGTACTTGCTATATAAACCACTTGGTTTGAAGCAACAAATAAATAAATATTATCCAGCATAAACTGTTGTGTTTTGCGTAAATACAATTACTCTTCGACAAAGAAGAGGACAAGTATAGAAGCGGAGAGCTTCTGGTCAAATTCAGCGAGACTCGGGATTTTCGTTTGGTCGGCGAACAGCGGCCGGAATATTTCAACGGTGGCGCTGTCTTGTAATTAAATTAATTCAACGTAAATATCGCGAGAGGGGGAAAGGGGAGGGAAGGGGAGGGGGGTACAAACGAGACTGTCCTAGCCGGCCGCAGAGAATCTCGGCTCTTAGAGCGCGCGATTCGCGGTCCGGACGGGAATAAAAATTGCAGAAACCGGCCAGCCGGACGAAAAGCCGGGAAATCCGGGTGAGAGCATAATCTTCATTTAGCCGGATAATATTCGCCAGTTCGAAATGCGTTTGGGCTTCGCGCAGTGTCGCTCCTGCTCGCGGAAAAATCTGAAAATCCGCCGGGCAAAAAGGGGGACGCCGGAGAAAAAGCGTGGAAAAAAGTGCGCACGACAGAATAATGAATGCTGCAAGGATTTAAAACGCTTGCCTTTTAAAACTCATCCCCTTGCCCCCCCCCCCTTCTCCCCTCCCCGTTGCCTTGACAGCTCCAACCCCTAACCCCCGGGGGGTGTTTTCCATTTTCTCTGCGTGCGTCTGGCCCGAAATAATTTCAC
>CM052129.1:2124498-2139577 GCA_028454255.1 Halictus ligatus
TATTCCACATTCTGTGCATTCCATATTCTGTACATTGAAAGTTCTACTACATTCCATATCCTGTACATTCTACATTATGTTCTACTAGATAAAAATAAAATATTCGTTCTGGAATGAGCTAACGGTCAATGAGATGACGGTCAATCTAAATGCTCGCGTCGGTGGACGTGTCGAGGATCGAACAAATAGCGGAATAAGATTCGCCCGAAGGAAAATAAGATGGTTCTCGAGCGATCGACGGGAATAGGGATTCGCGTAAACAACTGCAATCCGGCTTGCCGCGATACAATTAGGGGGAACGCCGGCAACGTAAAATTGTTGACAGAATAATAGACGGGCGAACGAGAAACTAGGGAAATAAACGGTAAGCGGCGGAACGAGACGATACGCAACCCGTTTCCCGTAGAATCCCGATAGCAGCCACTAAAATTCCTTTAATTAGAAAATTAGTGGTTGTTCTCGAGGGGCGTGTAGCCCGCCGCCGGGTCTCGTACGTTCCCTCAATTAACCTGCTTTTGCGCCCTTAATTGCAGTCCGTGGCTCTTTGCACCTGTTAGATAACGAAACCACTTATGCACGTTGTGCACGCGCACGCGCGAGGACCTCGGGACCGTGCACAATTCTTTTTTTTTTCCTTTTTGTCTTGTTTCAAAGCGAAAACCCGGGGCCGCCTTTGTCCCCGTTCCCGTTTATTCACTGGCCCTTGGCCGGGCAATATTTTTGAACAATGCTACCGTTCCCTTCCTCCCTTTCTTCTTTTTCTTTTTTCTATCACGTGATCTCTCTCTCTCTCTCTCTCTCTCTCCTGCTGTTTCGGAACGTGATTACGGAAATACCTGGAAAAACGAGGAGAAACCGCGGGAGCTTCTAAATTTGCGCATCCAAACATAAAATACACGCCCTGTTGTTGTGCCCGTCCGCTTTGTGTATTTACGACGCGCGTCCATCATTTAAAGCTTTAGAAATGTTCTGTTTAGACGATATTTTCGAGTTTGCGCGCCGAACACTCGATATATGTCAGCGCGGTCTATTAGCGCAAGCGACGGTACGGTTTTCGCATTTTTAAATCGCCACGAAATTGACACAAAAAGTGACGTCACTATGGCCAAGGCCTAAATACATATACAGGGTGTTGAAGCCCTGAAAAATGTGTACTTTATTTCTTTTACTAATTTTTATCATGAAATGTACGTGTATTTTTCGAATAAATTATTCATGTTTATCAACGTTAACACTAGAACTACCGGACGAGTCAGAAAGACTCGCTCCTAATTTTTTCCTTTAGAAATAATGGGATTATAAATGTCTTTTCATGAGAAAATTTTTTAATAAATTTCTCTATCGAAATAGATACTTAAACACAACTGGTACGAACTCTAAACAAATGCAATTTTGTTGTTATTATAAGGCAATGCATGCAATTTGCATTTACTGGTTGGTAGTTCTAGTGTTATAGATGTTTTATTGCTAGAAAGAATTGAGGATTGCTTTCTCAACAAACGGATTATCAGGTCGTAAAGTTAGTTGTTGCTAGTGTCCGAATATTTTTGGGAGTCGCTGTACGTTTCAGTATGTATCATCGTGATTTACTGACCTCCAAGTCGCGAGCTATGTTTACCTCAGTGTTTATAAACCGCGGCCCTGAATGTCCTCGTCCTCCGCCGAGCACTATGGCAGTTGTAAGTGGGAGGGGGCGGGGGGAGGGGAGTGGGAGATGGACCACGGACATAGTCCTGCGAATTTCAGAGACGTTCAACCGTGGATCACTGCAGTATGTCAATATTGACGTTGGGGCACAAAAATGTACCGTCTATCTCAGAAACGGTTGTCTTTCCGACCTGTGTTTACCAACATCGTTATACCTAGCACAGTGCGACCAATGTACCATATCGAATGAACCGTAGAATGGTTTCTCGGAACGGAATTAAGGTCCCCAGACTGAAATATTATAGAAAATTGCTGAATCCATTTACCCAGATTAGTATATGCCGGTGGTAGACAACTTCTAACTCTTAACGAATGAAAAATCTGCATCGAACGAAACCGGGCAGCGTTAAGCAGGAAATTTGTTAAAAAAAATTATATAAATCTACGCCAGAACGTTCAGTGGCAGTTATACAAACAAAAGGCGCAGATACGAAATATTAAAACATTTTTTGTATACATATTCTTATATTTTAGCTATTCTTTTTATTTTTTCCTACTACGACGCACCAATCGCAGGGATTTGAAAAAAATTGAGCATAATACTTAGGACAATATCTTATTGCTAAATTAATTTTTTTCTAGTCGCTCTTAAACTTCCATATGAAATCTGCATTTTTTCGATTTTTATCGTGTTTTTCGATTTTTACAGCCAGAGTTAGCAACGGAAAAATCTGAAAACGACTCAAAGTATGTGGTTTGGTGTCCGACATGTGTCAGATTTTTTTCAGAATTTTAAATTGTCATTAAATGGGGAAAATGGGGCAAAAACTGAATTTTCGTTTTTCCGCTATAACTACCCTTACAGATGCGCTATAGGGCTAAAACTTGGCTGAAAGGTATCTTTTTTGGTAGGCTATCGATGGGTGCAAATTAGAATAAAATCCCGACGGGGGCCGATTTCACTACCAAACCCGGCTATAGCCTTTGTGCTATCATTATCACTGTTACAAATTCTCCCATAAAATTGTTTCTTCGGGTAATAAATCCGTTAAAACATATGGAAGTAATTGGTTATTCTTAATACGCGGTGATCACAAACAATGTGACGTAGTACTTGAAGAGCTAGACACCATTTATCTCTATAATGTGCTATCTTTGTGTCGCGGGGCGTAGGAAATTAAATAGATAACCACAGGGATAGGGGTCAATAAAAACTAGAAGCACGCGATAGAAAGAGGATAAAGGGACCGGGCGGTATAGGAGACAGGGACAATGAAAAATGGAGGAGCACGCGGTCCGCAAGAGCGTCGCTCGACGGCGTTCCGCTTCCTCCTCGAAGAAAACGGTCCAGACGGGAACGACGGAATTAAAATAATTTATGGAAGCTCTTCCGGGTCGAAACGCGTCCACTTAGGGGCCCTCCCCCCCGAAGCATACGGGATCCGGCGGCACGGTGTCGTTACATCCGGAACCCCGATCGTGATTCCCCGTCGCCTCACGTATCCCGCGTTCAACCGCTACGTGTCCCCGGCGTTCTAACTCGCTGATCTACCTAAACGCGCCTCCTCGACGACAGATATGCCGCGTATATCCTGGGAACGAGCCGCGGAACACGGAACGGGGATTTCGCCGGGTATCCCGGAAGGATTTCGAGTACGTTGAAAATGGAATAGGGAGAAACAAATACAGTGGACGTGCCCGGTCCCGGGCGCAAAATCAAGATCCAACATCCTCCTTCCGAGCGCCGCTACGTGAATGTTTCATTGTTTGGATTACCGGTGTAACGATCCCGGACACCACCGGAGCCAGGAGACGTCGCCTTTCTCTCCGAAACGCCCCCGAAGAACCGAGACACCCCGACCGGAAGGGAGGGTGGGGGGTGGGGGGATGTTTATTATTCTTCGCGATCGAATCGAATTTTCCGTCGGGCCGCAATAATTTTGTCATTGCAAGGAAAGAGCGCTTTCTGATACCGTTCTTCGCTGAGCGATATTTTCTTGTAAATAGGAGCCCACTGTTTTCTTTAGTTTTATAAATATAGTGGGTTCTCGATATATGTCAACAACACTGTTTATGTTTACGGTCCGAGGCGTCCGAGGCCTTGTGAGCTTCTTGGACCCTTACGGTTTATAGCTCGCGGCAGCGGGGATCATTCCGCGACGTTTATCGACCAGGCCTTGGCGACATATACAGTGTGCTCATTGAAACATTTTCCAGTCGAATATCTCGGAACGTATGAAAGATATTAAACAAATGTAAAAGACGTGTCCAAGGATTTCGAGGGGGAAAGAGGGAGGCAGTATTAGTGTTTTATTTGGGTGGCGTTTTCAAGGCCGTTTGAAGGTCAAATTTGTTTTTTATTATGGGATCTTATAGCACGTCGTAGGACCAGCAATTTTCGTAGGATACTTTTTTTTATCCGCGCAGCGAAATCACTGCATTAAGAGGAGTGGTTCTTTGGCAATTTTTTAAAAACAATAATAGATAGAACAACTTTCTATACTGTGCATTTGTTTGTATACGTTTGAGCTGTCTGATAGCTTAAAATTTTCGTTCGAACCGTTCTAGTTTTATTATTACCGCAAAATGTTAATTACCTGGTCGTATTACCTGACGCAATCCGATGTTTTAAAAGTAATTAACCCCTTAGAGTACAATGACATGTCAGAGACGTGGTAAATCTACCGGTCCAAACATAGACAAGTCGTATCTGAGACGTGAGTTGCTCATCGGTCCAAACATAAACAAGTCGTATCAGAGACGTGGTGGGGCGGCCGTGTCAAACGTAAACAAAACGTCTCGGAGACGTTGTAGATCATGTAAAAGAGATATCTATATACAGTGACATACAACTTTTAATACTTTCTCTGCAATTTCGCCCATTTGCAAATTTAATCAAACATTTTTCTCACGTTATGTAGTGATACAATTGTTCTAACTTCTCAAAAAAATTCAAGTAGTATAGTCCAATATTGACAAAGTTATGCGATTTTTAAGAGCGTACGAATATTAGTAGGAGTCACTGTATAAATCATAGGACGTCTGTGATTTGTACAACTTCGAACGCTCAGCCAAACCGTGACTGACCTTGTTATAGTTTATGGCACGCCCTATTCGAAGTCAAATCGTAAGGCAAGGTGTTAAGACAATGCATAACAAAATCGGCAAAAATATATAAGAAGTACAATTCATCATAAGGAATATTTGTGCCACACTTTAGTCCACGTGCCAGATGAATATTCGCCAATTATGAATTTTAAGATCCGCAACCGGGCTTTAATTGGAGGCGTCGGCTCACAGATCGGCGGAAAAATTACAGGCGAAGGGGTTAACGCGCGATTATAAGGTGGACGTTGATATAAAATTATCGATGTCGTTAAAACGATAAGGTTTTGCAGGATAAGAGAGAGAGAGAGAGAGAGAAATTGCCCTTCCGATGTGTGCAGTCGCGCGGGCCTCCCGCGATCGCGGCTCCGATAAAAGGTCCAACGAGACCCGGCCGGTTTTAATGTCGCGACCGATCGCGATTTACCGCGGGCTCGCGTGCGCACCTGGTCCGGCCGACTTATCAGGCCCGGTGATAACGCATCGGGACGACCGGCACACGCTCGGCCGGACCGGTGAAAGGCGGGATCGATTTTTGAATAATGCACGCGTTTATTAATGAACCGGTCGCCGGGAGAGACACTTTCAACGGGACTCGATAAATTCCCCCGCGACGATTAATATTACGAACGACGCGGCCGGGCCTACGACTCGTTATCAGTCTGATTTATATTGTTACCTGGCTGTTTGCGGACGAGCGACAGGCCGCGCGCGCGTGATTAATCGCTCTCGATTTTTAATCCGCGGTCGATCTGCTTTCTCTCGTTTCTTCCCTCTTTCTTTTTTTTTCTCCCAACGGCTCGCCCAGCTTAATGGATGTGACGCAGTGAATTTTTTAAATTCGGAGACGGCCGGGCTTTTCGGCGGATTGAGCGGCTTTGCGCACGGGTCTATATTTTTCGTTATACGTTAAACTTTATTGGCTCTGACGAATTAGCGCAAATAGCGCTCCGTGTACAGGACAAAATTATGTTCTAAGTTTTTCTAATTATAGTTTTAGAATTTTATTTTAAGTGTGATTGAATCTCTTTCGATTCTATTTGGATTTCTAATTGAACAGTTTTACAGAAACATTGAAGACTTTTCATCCTTTGCACTAGAGGACTTTTTCGTTTGCGCAAACCAGGCACCACTAAAATTACAATTTTAGAATTTTATTTTAAGTGTAATTGAATCTCTTTCGATTCTATTTGGATTTCTAATTGCACAGCTTTACAGAAATATTGAAGACTTTTCACCCTTTGCACTAGAGGACTTTTTCGCTTGCGCAAACCAGGCACCACTAAAATTAAAATTTTAGAATTTTATTTTAAATGTAATTGAATCTCTTTCGATTCTATTTGGATTTCTAATTGCACAGCTTTACAGAAATATTGAAGACTTTTCACCCTTTGCACTAGAGGACTTTTTCGTTTACGCAAACCAGGCACCACTAAAATTACAATTTTAGAATTTTATTTTAAGTGTAATTGAATCTCTTTCGATTCTATTTGGATTTCTAATTGCACAGCTTTACAGAAATATTGAAGACTTTTCACTCTTTGCAGTTGAGAACTTTTTCGCTTGCGTAAACCAGGACCACTAAAAATTGCTGTATCATTATTCAAAATATTTTCTACATCATTAAATTCGTTTGCATTTAATAAATTGCTAAACATTTCAGTCTTGTAGGAGTACATTGCACACTATTTTCGTATGTGTACTATGAGAAAAATATATAGAACGGAAATATTCCTAAACATTTCAGTATTGTACGAATAAATACCATCATTTTTGTTTGTATAACAAACAAAATATAATATATATCAAAAAAGAAAATATATAGAAGGGAAATATTCTAGGTCGGAAGGAATGTTTCGTTTAGGACTTCAAATAGCTTCGAGTGCAAAGGGTTAACCTTTTATCGAGTTATTTTTTTATCGATTGCAAAGGGTTAATAGAGGTTTCGTATATTTCTAGTAACACCGGAATTACCGAGAACTAGATTTTACTAAAGAATTATTAATGCGCGTTGCCTTTGGAAAATTGTTTCTACATATTACTTCTGAAAGAAACGTGACGATATTAAGTGTCCAATAATAATACGTTCATGCCCAATAATATCAATTGAAACTGTAAATGAAAAATAGGCGAAGCCCTACGATGTTCTATGCGACGGAGGAACAAGGGTTGATAAAATATTGAATAACTTTCTAATACGCCCAGCACGGGCAACGCGACTGAAACGATAAATATCGGACGCAGACGGACGGGTTCGCTTCAGAACCCGAAGCCGGTCGGTGTCATCGTTTCAACGTTCTGGGATTACAGAGCGTGTTTCTTTCGCGGAATAAATGATTAGAGGCGGGCGCGCGGCGTCCACGTGGCGGGCAGAGGTATCAAGGGCGGTCAAGTAACGGACTGTGAAACGGTGGAATAACGATCGAAATTTGCGGTCGCGAGAGAGCGGGTTGATTCTTCCACGAGGGCGGAAGCGGTGTAACAGAGCCTCAAAAGACGGTTAATTGGGGGAGCACGCAACCATTCGGGGTGCAACGGGGTGCACGCGTCTCCGTTCGCTCGAGAACCAGGCTGATCCTGACCTGGACATCAAAGCCGGAGCTTACAGCGACGTATCCGTTCGCCCGGAGCGGGCTTAAGGGGTGAAATTCTCCCCTGTTGCGACGCCACGGATATCCTAGCTGCCCCTGCGGAAACCAGTGAGCGAGCAGCGCCGAGGGTCGAGATATGGATACGCCGACGATATGGGGCTCGTCTCGCCAAAATTTCCGAACGATAACGATTCGAAACAGCCTGGTCACAGCGGCATCAAAAGTCCCATCAACGATGGCCGATAGGTTATGTTTCAAACGTTGGCCAAACATGGACCCATAAGTAAGCAAATATTTTGAAATCTAAAACAAACTTTGTAGCAAATTCTAGTTTTTATTTCTTAATTTCTTAATCGTTATCAAGGACAGTTTGACCAGTTCAAGGACCATCTTTAATGCAAAATTTTGAATTCCCCTCTTATAGAAATCCAGGGTTTGTGAGGCAAAATATGAATCAAGGTGCCTCCTTACATCTTCTACAGAAGTTTTATTTCTTAACCCTTAGCACTCGAATGGTTACTGAAAATTGCTCTGTTATTATTCAAAATATTTTTTACAGTACTAAATTTGTTTGTATCTAACCCTTAGCACTCGAATGGCGACTGTAAGGAGCCACTAACAATTGCCGTATCACTATTCAAAATATCTTTTACATTATTAAATTTGTTCGTATTTAATAAATTTCTGAACACTTCAGTACTGTACGAATAAATTGCAGCATTTCGATATGTATAACATAAAAAAAAATGTATAGAAGGGAAATATCCTATGGCCGGAAGAAATGTTTCGTTTTGGAGTTAAAATAGCTTAAAACATCGCAAATTTTCTTTGTCGTTACCGTTGCATTAAATCCCGCATGAAAATGAAAAAGTATGCAACGACGAATATGATCCTCTGAAGGTACGGACGCCGCCATTTTGTTACAGAGTTGATAAAAAATTATACTTTTTAGAATATTTTGAAAACAGGCTGCTTTACCGAAAACGTGTTTCCTGTTCAACGATCGGTACAGAACTAAAGGCAAAACAAATTCTTTGGAAATGATTACTTAACACTTTGACTGCCAAACTAGAAACCTGAAAAATTCCATAAAATCAAAGTAAGTCATTTAATGTAATAAAGATTGAAAAAAATTAAATGTATGATATTAAATAGTCCTCCAACTTTCGTGCATTTTACAGATCCTAAGAAAATTTGGTACAATGAATACATTAACGTACAAAATTCATTTTAAAACCTGGACAAAGAATTCCGTCACCCATATATGGTTGACATGTCGGCCAACGTTTTAATATGATCCTAACCTTTTTAACACTGGGTCAAAATGACGGGTTCTAATATTATTAACCCTTTGCACTCGACCCTATTTTCAATCTGAAACTAAATTTTTCTTTCGTAAAATCAAAGTAAGTTATTTAATGTAATAAAGATTGACAAAAATTGAATGTATGATATTAAATAGTCCTCCAACTTTCATGCATTTTACAGATCCTAAGAAAATTTGGTACAATGAATACATTAACGTAAAAATTCATTTCAAAACCTGGACAAATAATTCCGTCACCCATATATGGTTGACATGCCGGCCAACGTTTTAAAATGATCCTAACCTTTTTAACACTGGATCAAAATGACGGGTTCTAATATTTTTAACCCTTTGCACTCGACGCTATTTTCAATCTGAAACTAAATTTTTCTTTCGTAAAATCAAAGTAAGTTATTTAATGTAATAAAAATTGAAAACAAATTGAATGTATGATATTAAATAGTCCTGCAACTTTCGTGCATTTTACAGATCCTGCTAAAATTTACTATAATGAATACATTAACGTACAAAATTAATTTTAAAACCTGGACAAATAATTCCGTCACCCGACACAATTAAGGGTACCCCTAATATCATTCCCGATTTTCTGAAATTACCAAGAAAAGAAATAACTGCGACTCGTCCATCTTGCAATTCACAAATTCTTATTTCCATTTCCACAGATTCTCAATCCGTCTTTCAATCCGCACGACTTCCGTCGTTCCTCGCTCGAACGGTGAAAACTACAAATTTCCAAAAATCTCGCACAGTCGAGAAACAATTCGACCGTGAAAACCGGCCCGATTCTCGGCCTTTGACAGAGTTCAACAACTGAGTTAAAACGCGAGTAGGCTCTCTCTCTCTCGGGGTGGGAAAAAAGAGAAAGAATGAAATAGAATAAAAAATTGACGGGGTTAAGAGGGAGATTTTCCGAGTGTGTGCCGGAGTCTTTCAGGAGTGTACGGTCGAGTCTTTCAGAATATTAAAACGACACTCCACGTCACGCTCGAGATTTCTCTTTCAATCGATTCTGAAAAGCTTCTTGTCGATCGGCGTAGTCCTCGTTTCACGGACATCGCGTGGGTTCCTCCCCCCCGCCCCGCGACGCTGCTCGACGAGAGAGAAAAGATGGGGGGATGGATTGAACGCGGCTAGGAAAAGGGAAGAGGGAGAAGAGGAGCCTTTAATGGGGGAAAGCCCCGTATTTTGCAACATAACCGCAGGAACGACCCCGTGGCTACAAAGAATCACTCGTCACCCTCCCCCGTAACCGTGGAGAAAGCTACGATCAAGTTTTCAGACCTCTCTCCCCCTCTCTCTCTCTCTCTCTCTCGCTCTCTCACGGCGAGGGGTTGCCTCCAAAGAATCCAATCCGCCCGTCCCCTGGCGTGTCGAGGCGTTGCGAATAGGGTGGGGCCAAAATAAAGACGCTTCTCGCCCCGTGGGCACTGATATTATTTTTCCTCGCGGAATAATCCGACCGTACACACGAATTTTCACTCCGTCGGAGTGGAGAGGGACGGGGAGAGAGAGAGAGGGAGAGAACCCAACAATGGAAACGTGACGAGAAAATAAGCGAAATTTGAACTGATTTTGCGCGGTTCGAACCTGTTGCTAGCAGAGAATAAAAGCTCCGGTGAATGAAAGAAGGAACAAAATTGTTGGCGTATGAAAATTTTATCGCAGGAACTGGGTCTGTCGATGAGCCTCGAATGAGGTTTTTGTTCATTGATGCGTTTACATAGTTTTATTCGCGTGGAAATCGTTTACAATACGCGTGTATGAAGTTTGCATTTAGAATGTGAATTAATTACTTTAGAATATGTGAATAATTGGGACTGTCGGAAGCAGCGACCGGTGAAATGTATTATATTTTGAATGGTGAACGCGTTGTATAATAATCTACAGAATTATAATTCTAATATTACAATATTGTCGAGAACTTATGTAAAATTATTTCGTTTCACGTGCGAAAATTGTACTTGAAACTATTGGAATGATTTAGTTTATTCTCTTTTTCCAATTCCAATCTCTAATTTATTCGAACTGCCTGTTTAGTTTGATGAAGAGTTTCGTAAATGTATTGTTCCTCCAAATTTTATCTGCCTCTATTCAAAATTAATATTTTCTCGAATGACAAAAGCTGCAAAGAAAGCTTATCATACGTACATGACAATTTATTTGATTTATTTGATATAATTTATGTTATTAGTTTTAGAGAATGAAGTAATATTTGATTGAATATGAATCACTTTTTGTGACTGGGCCGACGGAATATTGAACGGGGTGTTAATTAATGTATTATATTCTCTTGCAACAAAGCTCGATTTTAATACAAAACCGTTTCAGGTTAACTAAAAATTCTTGTGGCATTATTTCAGAGAAATTACAAGAAATATTACAAAATATTTGTTACATTACAAAATTTGTGTTTAACAGATTACTAAACATTTAAATATTATATGTAGAAATCAAAAATGAAAATATTCTAAGACGGAAGAAAAATTTAGTTTTAGAATTAAAATAGCGCCGAGTGCAAAGGGTTAATACATTTGTTTCTCATTTCCATTCGCAACCGTGGTAACGTGGTGCTATCAACTGCAAGGGTTGATTTCACCCACTCAGCGGGAATTTCTACCAACAAGAAACCCAGCCCTTGAATGGTTCAACCTACTCTACAATCCCACAAAGTTTTCTTAAAATTAGAGCTGCCCGGTTGGAAAGCTTTTCTTGTTAGCATGAATATATGCGTACACATAGTTTGTTTAACTAAAGGGGAACATCCTGACCGACCGTACAACGAAGAAACGTACCCTCACTGAACACATTCTCCTATATCAATTTGTTTAAAATATTTTTCTGAATCTCTTAAATAATCCTCAAATAGTGAGGACGATTCCGCGACGTTTATCATCCAGGCGTTGGCGACATGTACAGAGAAATCACTGTACCAGACAAGATATTTCGTGCAAAATAAAAATTCTCTACCGACTGAAAATAATCTGACAATATTTTTCAAATTCTTTTAATATTAATTATAATTCTTATTGATCCTTTAATATTATTTATTCTGTTATTTAATATTTTGACTGTCCTGTGCCGCTGTCGCAGTTATCACATGGAATATTCGACATAACCAAATAGGATATCGGTACAGAATATACAAAAGAAAAAAATATTAACCACAAGTGTTTGAATTTCGGGGGTACATATGAAAGCCGTACTCGCTCCATAAATCCGCGGGAAAAGAAGCGTGAACACAACGGAAAAGATTTCACCGTGGAGCAAAACTTTTTCCTCCCTTATCCACCGGATATGTCTATACACACACTCACACACATACACATGTATATACACAATATATATTTTTTTGCACTTTGTATTTTTGAGTTAACAGTATTGTAGCCCGTGTCAAGACAAATTCAACGACATTGTATACCATGACCTTGAGATGAGCTTGACAATCTGCTTGAATGGGCGATAATAACTTGTGTTTATTATTAAGACTCGAAATTACATTCAATTCAGAAACCTTGATCAAATGAACGATGAAACGATTTCGTAAAAAAGTCACATGAAACGTTCGTATTCGTCCTGACACGGGCTATAATACTGTTCAGTGAAAAATACAAAGTGCCATTTAAAAAAAATGAAGGTGACCTTGACAATACTATGAAAAATACATTTTTCCAACCCTTTTTTACTGCAATATATAGCCCATCGAAAACTGATTAAAGTTTTGTTGATAATATTTTTTGTCAGATTATCGCAAGTACTTAAAAAGCCGTGAGAACTGTTACGTGGGACACCCTGTATATACACTATTGCAATATAATGGTGAAGAAAAAATTTCTTATGTCATGTTTTTTAATGAAATTTCAATGTCACCGATGTTTTTTTAAATGCATGATAGACAATAAAAAACTGAATTTAGTGGATACCAGCTTTTGGACCTTGAGATGACCTTGAGCAAGAATAATCACGTCGAAGCGGATGAAACGTGGAAGTTTAACACTTGCTTACTTACTTACGTGTTTCAGCAAAGATTGCGTTTTGTTTACGTCGGGTTGACCTTTACATATCATAATAAATATTTTTTTTTCACTATTATATTGCCTCCCTGAAATAGCGTCGCTTGGTCGTCTGAAGTTTTCTGACAGGACTGCAAATACGAAAGATATTTCGCTGTTCCGATTTACGTGGGACGCCCTGTATAACACAGAGAGACAGCAGAAGGGCGAGATGGAGAAAGATAGGAGAACGAGATAGAGAAAATGGTGGACGAGAAGGAGGGACGCGGAAGAAACTTCGCGACATATTGCCCGGCTGTTGTCCCGTGAATTAGAAAGACAGACAAAAGGTGTATCCTCTGTTTGCCGCGCGGGTTTCTGAGACCTCGGGATTCACGTGTCGCACCGTCTCGTCGCGTCGCCGGTCTGTGAAGGAGAGAGAAGAGAAAGAGGAAGAGGAAGGAGAAGGGAGACGGTCGCGGACGGGGAGAAGAAAAGGGCACAAGGGCGCCGGCCGTGGAAAGCGAAGCAGCGTAAAACGTGGAAAAGCCGTTAGATTGAGTTTCAAGTTGTGTGCCAACAAAACTCGACCCCGCCCGCGACCCCTCTCTTTCGCTTTCGGGACGAAACCTCTTATTTGCCTTCAGAAACGTAATTACAAGTCGCGCTCCCCGGCCGGAATTGCCGGATACCCCGGCTACCGGTTCGTTATTCTTCGGCCGGGATTAACCATGCGACCGCATGTGTCCTGGTACACATAACTATACCCCGATTTATCGAGAGGATATACATATGTATGTGTACGCGCGGACCGTGTTGTTTCGCTTCGCGCAACTGGGCCCTGTAATCCCTCCCAAGGCCGGGCAACAATATCAGGCGAACGAATTGTACGGCGTCCATTTTATAGGTCGTTGATGCCGGAATATGTCCGTCGCGAAGTCGTCCGCGGGAAACGTGTAATTTTACTCGCGATTTTTCACTATTTCTAATACTATTCTCAACTATTTCTAACCGTTCGAACGGGTGTCCAACGATCTCCACGATTTTTGTCCGATTTGGCCGTGCTTGTACAATTTTCTGGACGACAATTCTTGCTAGACAATTTTTCTAGACGATTTCTAGCGATTTTAAACTAATTTCAACTAATTTTGAATAATAATTTTGAACTTTGAACTAACTTGAACGTGTTCGAACGATTTCGAGTCAACTTGAACGATCACGTACGAATAGAATGCAACAAAAAAAGTTTGACCTTGAGATTCCAAATCAACGTCAACTCAAGACTAAACATTTCTTTGCATCCCGTACATAAAATCCGCATAAAGAATCCTAATACAAGAATTCCTAATAAAGAATACCAAAATTTTTAATTCTGAAGTAGGTGATTCGTTTCTGATTTCGTTTGACCTCTGCAGGTCACGTGCGAAATAACTCTGGGAAATGAATAGTAGCTCGTCGAGCGACCGCTCGAGGATTCCGGGAATGCTCGTGGCAGCGGGCGACCATTTTCTAAACATCGAGGTTAAGAGAGTCTCGAGTTTAGCCCTTTGCACTTTTTGGGTTGGCCCTTTTCGCTTGCGCAAACCAGCAACTCGAGACGATTTCGGCAAAAGTTAGGGAAACATTTTACAAGTACTTTAAAATCGTTTATAAACAAACAAACGTATACAAATAACAAAATTTCACCGATTTATTTATTCTGAGAAATGTTATACTCTCTAATTAGTTTTTGTACGATATTTCGTAAAACAATGCATCCAAGATGCATCCTAGGTTTATCAGGACACGTATCACAATAATATGTTACTTCCCGTTGTGCAAGTTTAACGAATTTTCCCGAGGTTAAAAAACGCTCGTCCCACAATCTCCCTATTTTTCGCGTATTCTACGAAGTTTCAGCTTTAATTTAAAAAAAATTTCATCACTCTACCTCATTTCTGTCGAAAGTTCTTTGATTTTGAATCCGACTCAAATCTGGCGGGCGCCGCTCGAGTGCGAAGGGTTAGAGGTGGAAGAGATACCTTGTCCTCGAGGATACGCGGAGCGGGGGAACGGGGAGGGAAAAGAGGAGGAGGAGGGGTGAAGAAGAAGGGCAGGAGGAGGAAGAGGACACGCGCGCGAACCTTTTCCACGACGAACCCATCCGCCGGGACAGGACCTTATTTTCTACCTCCCGGGTGCATTAGATGCCCGATATGAACCGCTCCCGAATCGTTCCAATAAGCCAATCATCTTCAGAACTTTGTTTCTGCACGAGCGTTCGATAAGGAAGAGCGTTCGAACTGCTGGTGCGGTTCGGCAACTTCTGCGATTCGCTTCAACTCGTTCGCGTGGACGACTTTTCGAAGGAGTAACCATATTTTATCGAGGAGTAGGAGTATCTTAATTATCAAATATCTTTGCTCTTTTCACGGGCACTT
>CM052129.1:2145931-2166323 GCA_028454255.1 Halictus ligatus
CCCCCCCCCCCTTCGACGAGTATCGGTATACTGGGCCAAATAATAAGACACTTTGCACGTTTGCGCCGTACAGTGACTCACGCGAGCATCCTCTTTGATCCATCTAAATGAAACGCTCCATCTAAATTCTAACTCTCTGATAGCCAATTAGCTGTTTCTATTGGCTCCGATATAAAGGTGTTCGCTTTTCTCATTTTTTCCAGAATCCCGGTTTATTTTTGCGTTTTCCGAAACGCTACCGATAGAGGCGGCCCTATAATTATATTGGACAATTTTTTGGCGAAACAAAATGATTTTTATTTTCGGAACAAAACTTGCGAGTAAAGATTCACGAGCGTCAGCCTTGTATTCAACACTAGATTTACGGAGCATTAAAAGTGAGTATTTTACATTACTTTATAAAAATAAGAGGAACGTGTCCAACCAAGTTTTCAGCCATTTTATAAATAATATATACCCAAGGAAATAAGTTTGTTGAGTAATACCACGTAGATGGATCCGCACAATCTCAATAATCGTAAATTAAAAATATTAGAATCCGCCATTCTGACAGGTGAATAAAGTAGTGAAGTATATTATTTGAATAAACAAGTTACAAAAAAAGAATTCATCTCATAACTCTTTAACCTTGCGCTTCGCGTTGATCTTCAGATTTACCGGGCAAATAATTCATCAAAAATCGTCTTACAACCGCGGCCGATGATCCTGAATAATGCGCGCGGTTTCTCGCGGCTGGTAGGTGTAAAAGAAGATCCTCCGGGAAGCAGATAAACCGACGGAAGCCGATCTCCTGGGTCTCTTTAATTTTCAACGATCAAGCCGTCGGGGATCGTCGAGCGTCAAAGAAGCGGCTAACCTCCGAAATAAAAATTATGCTCGAGCACGACCGAGGAGCACTTAATAGAAAACATAATTGCCCGGAGTTCGCGGGCGGACGGCCACCATTTTTTCGCCCGAAACGAATTCGTCGGGGCAGTAAATTCATTGTATCGGGTGTCCATTCGTTTAAGGATCGTCCGGGAATTTATCAGGCCGAGCGCATACGACAATCTAAAAGCCGTAATTCAGTGGACCGTTTGACCCTGTCACCGGAGATCGTGTGGGCACGCTGTAGAACGACTCGAGCTTGGCGCGACCATCGGGAGAAAACTGCTGGCTGATTGGATGAATCCCTCCTCTAATGCGATTCACCGAATCAAATTTGTATCAATCAACGGGTAATATTTGGTAACGAAAGATGACGGCCGGCCGGGGAATGTTATCCAGGAGAGGCCGCGTGCAGCACTTTCTCCCCGCCATTTTGGAACGCCTGGGATCATCCCCCTTTAACACTAGAATTACCGGACCCGTCAAATTGACGGATTCTAGTATTTTTAATTTAATATTGTTAAGATCCTAAGGATGCATACGTGAGAAATTATCTAGCAAATTTATTTCTTCGGGTATGTATTATTTTTAAACTACTGCTAAAAATGTGGGTAGCACGTTCTTGTTATTTTTATGAAGTGATGCAAAATAGTCGCTTTTAGTGTTCCGCAAACCTAGTGTTAAATAACTTTGATTTTAGGAAACTTTTGAGGTTTCTAGTTTGGCAGACAAAGTATTAAACAACTGCGAAAAGGAAAACCCCCCCTCCCCCTCCCACGCAGTTCTATCAATAGATTAATTTTTTCAAAGGTTTTTAACACTAGATTTACAGGACCTTTCAAAATGACGGATTCTAGTATTTTTAATTTAATATTGTTAAGATCCTAAGGATGCATACGTGAGAAATTATCTAGCAAATTTATTTCTTCGGGTATATATTATTTTTAAAATACTGCTAAAAATGTGGTACTCACACATTTCTCGATTTTACGTACCCATCCTGGTATAATATCTTGCTGCAATAATTTTGGATCGTTAGATAATAATTCTTTGAACAAATCATTATTTATTCAAAGAAATTATTCATTATTTTTAATTCATAAATTCTTTGTTCAGAGCAACACTTTTCTGTTTCAATTTGTTGCAGTTTTATCTAACATCTTGCTCAACTGTTTTCATTTAGTATTTCTTATTTTCAATTTATTGAAATCTTAATTGAACGTCTCTACTCAGTATTTCCTATTTTCTATTTGTATTTCAGATTCTATTGAAAGAAAATGTCATATCCGGTTCTCATCTTCGAATGAAAATATAATTTGAAAATAAATAATAATTGCAGATTTTTCTGCGAAGTAAAAATTCTATTAACAAGATGCGCGTAGACTTTTATTTGTTGCTCGAATAAAATCCGGAGTCGAGTAACGATAAATACGAGTTAAGCTAACGTTCGTTTGCCATAAATTGAAATTTCCGTTGATTCGGACTACGCGAGTCGAACTATCGACAATATGCGTCAAAAGTATCAATGGAAGGCAGCGATGGCGCCCGATCAAAAAGCGAACTTCTAACGAGATTGTAGAGGGTGATTCTGCAAATTGCAACGAACGGTTTACGACTCGCGGGAATTAGGGATCAAAGATTTATGGTCGGTTGCAATTCAAGGGATTGCGATCCTCTCTTCGGGGGCAATCGAAGTTAAGCACGATCATTTTGCCGCGACGTACGGCGCGTCATTTGAAATGCGGTTGCGGTCGCCGAATGGCAATTGACTCGAGTGCTTTTTACTACGTTGATTGTTGCCCCTTGATTTCTTAATCCGCGGTCCATGGGAATTTCTGCGATGCCAATTACGTGCACATTCAACCTTGGCACAGTACGTTTCAAAATGGCTGCCTATTTTAATAACGTATCAGTCAATATACATTTCCAACTCAGAACTTAATGAATCAAGAACAAACTGACCATCAATCGAAAATAAAACAGGCATACAAAATAGAATAGAACGTGCAAAATTAATTAATTATAAGTTGTGTCAACAAGAGAAGAATTACGTCCATTACTCATTAACTCCGTTACTTAAATGTCAACTCTATTTCACTAATTAAATGTTTCATACTAAATCCAAGGTAGAGATTATTTAAAAAAACAAATAGTGCCGATTTTAACTGAATAATCTGAATAAATTTCCGAATAAAGCGAACACGCGGTAATATACACGGTGTCCCACGTAACAGTTTTCACGATTTTTTAAGCACTTGCGATAATCTGACAAAAAATATTTTCAACAAAAGTTGATCAGTTTTCGATCGAACGGAATTGTGCCTACGACAAAACGGATTTCAATTCGAACATTTCATGTGATTTTTTTTACGAAATCGTTTGCGTTCATTTTGTCAAGGTTTCTGAATTGAATGTAATTTCTTAATAATAAACACAAGCTTTGTCTTCGCCTTTAAGGTCATTACAAGGTCATGGTATACTAGTTCGTTGAATTCGTCTTGACACGGGCTATAATACAGTTAACTCAAAAATACAAAGTCCCATTTAAATAGATGAAGGTGACCTTGAATATACTACAAGAGAAAAGGTTCTTCAAACTTTTTTTTATTGCCATATATAGCCAATCGAAAACTGATCAACTTTTGTTGAAAATATTTTTTGCCAGATTATGGCAAGCACTTAAAAAATCGTGAAAACGTGGGACACCGTGTATTTCTTGAAATCGAGTGTCACGTTGTCGGGTTGTTAAAACTTTCGAGGAAAGGAATCACGGTAGAATTAGTTTCGCGTCACCGGGAATTATTTCGCGGCCGTGCTCGAGGATCGGGAAGCGTGACGATCCGCAGACAATATCGCTACCTGTGGATAGGCAATAAGAGCGGAAAAACATCGGCGAACGAGCCGGGACCGTAATAAAATAAACCGTCGGGGGGTTCGTAGTGTCAACCATTGTATTCCGGGGCTCGCTTCGATACCGCGTTCGAGTTCTCCCAGGAACGTAACCTGAACAGGACTCCGCGGAGCTCGTAATCTCCCGATTCGTATAAAAGTTTCAGGATCGAGGAGAACGCCCTGACAGTTTTACTCCGTTCCTTTTTCATTCCGTTTTATCCACCGCAATATCACTTTCCGCCGCGCCCGCTTCCGCCTGGAAGATGGCTCCAGTTACGATCATGTTCGAACACAATCGATACATAATAAACTTGCACGCAAATCAAATTTTTCCGCACTCCCTTCCGCCTCTACAATTTCATTCTTCACCCCGTCGTATTTCTTCATCTTTCTATGATTTCTCGTGTTGGAAACACGAAAGCTTGGAAATTTTACTAAACCGTGAACGATGTTTCAGGATTTTAATTCCTCTGGATAGTCCCATTACTTTCGGACAATTTTTGTTCTCCACATACTTCATACAAGTTGAACTAAATTCTAATCGGTTGTCTTGGCTAAACTTCACCTCGGGAAACCAGGAATTTTTAACCGTTTCTTACGCGATCCCGTAGACTTCGCCGAGGAAATTCCGAAAATCCAACTATCAATCCTAGGAGATCGCTAGGTCAAAAGTTATAGGTGTGGTATTCGATATGACATTCGAAGGCTCATCGAAGCATCGAAAATCGCGAACACTGATAAACTAGATATCAAAAAATAGAGTACACAAAGCGAACAGAAATGCGGCGAGGTCGTTCCTCTCATTTTCGGAACGAAAGGCAAGTTGACCTGGGGTCGAGGTCGTGCTTCCAGAGTTAATAAGGACATCGCCGGCGTCCTCTCCGCGAAAAATCTATTCTTAGAGGAGACTGTCAGGACACGAGGACATCAGTCGCCCGGTGAAACAAGACTTTAACGAACTACGTCTAATAACCGGAGGATGCTCTCCCCCTCCTCTCCCTCCCCGAACCATTCGCCGTGGCAGAAGAAGAAAAATCCTGGATGTTGTCTCCGTACGAGGGCAGGATGTATTCCCGTCCGTGGTGACTCCGAGCTTTCGCAGAATGACGTGGGTGTCTTGGGCAGAGATTGCCACGGCACCGTGTGTCGTTAATTAGCTTTTGTCGGAGGCCTCCGACCGAGTGACTGCGAACTCGGACGCGAGGCCCGAGTACCTTTGACGACGAGAACAAACGATGTTAATTATCGGACTTCGAGGAATTGGTCTGGCCGGCTGGCAATTTTTGTTCCACGGCCGAGAAAAGTTTGCGGTACAAGGGGATTAGAAACACGTCGCGGCTGCGCGGACACGCGTGTACCGCGAATCTTTTTTTTCCCCCCGCGGAAATCGATCCCACGGCCGTGCCATCCAAAATTGAAAAAGTTCGCTTCACGGCCCGGGAATTAATGGTCCCCGGTTAGCTGAAATTCGTCGAGAGACGCGTTTAATTTTTGAGGACCTCTTTCCAGAATAGTTGTTTGTGACAGAGTGCTTGGAGACCAATGATTCATTCAAATCAGTCGGAAAGGGAACATTCAAAATGGTACTCTTAACCTTTTGACGACGAAAGTTGACAGATTGGGGATGTCAGGTTCACGTATTTGATTGTTGAAAGCATTGGTGCTTCAGCGAGCATTTTAATAAGTTAAGTGGGACGAACTTCACCTCCTGGGACCAGAAGTGTTGGACTTCTTTTTAGAGAATTTCGTAGATTCCGGCGAGAAAACTCCGAAAATGCAGGTTTTAAAGCGCGGAGTTCACCTTTTCGAAAGTTACACTCGCGTGAAGTTGAGCGACTTCAACGGATGAGGGTAATTCTGGAATTCTCTCGTCAAAATCTACAGAATTGCTTAAAAAGGAAGTGCAAAATTTTGGTCCCAGAAAGTGAAGTTCAGCGAAAGAGTGGTACTTTTCTAAAGCTAATAAATAAATTCATACGAACTCAACCAAAATCTAATATTATATAAATCTAAAAATTATTCACTAAAAGAGGGAGGAATTTAACGAATCACGGATATTTTTCTCGGAGTGGTACCCTTATCGGTTCTCAAGATGGCGTATTCCTAAAGGTGGCCGCGTCAAGACTCTAATTTGCATTATAAGTTGTATCAACAAGAGAAGTATTACATCCATCACTTATTAACCACTTCGCGACCACGGACGAGTTATCTCGCGACGAAATACCGTGCGTACGACAATCACGAACGAGTTATCTCGCGACGCAATGTCGCTTGCGCTGTCCCACAGACGAGTTATCTCGCGAACAAGTTTCGTTTATAGGTTGGTCGCGAGATAACTCGTCCGTGGTTGCGAAATGGTGCACTCCGTTGCTTAAATCTGAACTCTGTTTCACTAATTAAATGTTTCATACTAAATCCAAGGTAGAGATTGTTTAAAGAAAAACAAATAATGCCGATTTGACTCTAATTTGCGGAAAAAAAGGCTGAATTTCGGGAAATTGGTCGGGCCGGGTTCACAAAATACTAGCCGCAAAATACTAGCAATTCCGTTCCGAAATCCCCAGGCACGGATTCGGGCTGTCTCGTTCTCCAATTTGCTTGACGCAATTACCCTTCTTACGGCCGACCAAACAGACCGAGATAGCCGGGAGACGTTAAGGGGGGGCATTAGTTTTTACTGCACAGCCTCCTTTTATCCGGCTCGCGGCCTCGTCGTTGCATTGACCCACCGGATGGAATAGAAACGACGCCTTAATGGGCTTTTTGCGGCGGTTACGGGGGGCTTCTTCGTTGCGAACCCGCCGCCGAATGTTGCCTTCATCCGCGAAACATCGGCCCGCTCAGGCCCGACGCGCCATCGCGGTTCCCGACGTCCTCTCGCTTCCGGGGAAAATGGCTTCCCTCCCCCCCGGCAGTCGGAAATACTCCGCTCGAAAACATTTCCTCGGACCGTTTCAAATTTTATTGACACGCTCCTGGCTTCTTTCACGAGCTTTTTTACTGCCCGAAGACCGCGTTCCCCCACGTTCGCCACCCCTTTCAATATTTAACCCGTTTTCAACCCCTTTGCCGCGCTCGCTGCAACGTGCCTCGTGTCGCGAAAGCTTGCAAACACTCTACCGATCGTGTGTTATTTTTCCAGTAAATTCATTAACGTGTTATTAACAAGCTAAATTTTTCTTCCGACTTACAATATCTTTTATTTTATTCGTACGATGCTGATCCGATTTCTACATATAATATTGAAATGTTTAGTGATTTATTAGATGCAAATTTTGTAACGTAACAAATATTTTGTAATATTTTTTGTAATTTCTTTGGAATAATGCCGCAACAATTTCTAGCGGCGCTTCAGAGTCACCACTCGAGCGCAAAGGGTTAAGATAATGTATAATTTTTTGGTGTATAATTTTACGAAATTTTCTGTTTCGATTGCAAGAAGTAGAACACAAATGAAAAGTTCTTTTTCTCTCCATTAATTCTTTCAATCTCTCCGCTATTTCTAGTGTAATATATAGACTGCAAAATAATCTTTATGCAAAATAAAAAATATTTCTTTTCCTCTCTATTAATACTTTCAATCTCTCCGCTATTTTTAGCGTAATATATAGACTGCAAAATAATCTTTATGCAAAATAAAAAATATTTCTTCTCCTCTCCCTTAATTCTTTCAATCGCTCCGCTATTTCTAGTGTAATATATAGACTGCAAAATAATCTTTATGCAAAATAAAAAATATTTCTTTTCCTCTCCATTAATTCTTTCAATCTGTCATCTATTTCTAGTGTAATCTATAGACTGCGGATCTTTATGCGAAACAAAAAATATTCGTATCGATTACAAGACGCAGTAGCGAAATAAAAATTTCCTTCTTCTTTCAATTATTTTGTTGAACTGAAACCGATACGCTGGTGGCCTTGAAATGAACTCGGAGAAGGTCTCCATACAGGCGCAGAACAGTCGCCATTCGAGTGCTAAGGGTCGAACTGTGCTTTCCCATTTTTCGCACAAATTCATAAAACAGTCTAGTAATAAAACACGATCAATATTATCATAAACATTGTCACAAATATCGTCAAAAGTCACGGGAAGCGATATCCCGGAACTTCCCATGGAAACTGCACCGCGCCATCGAATGTCAACCGCTCCGGAATCCAAACATTTCAGCATCTTTGAAGTTCGGAGCGGCTACGGGAACCGGCAGTCGTGCTTCACAATACATCGTAGACAGTGCAAAAAGTCGGTCGCAGGCTCTCGAACACGGTCGGAAGCGGGGTTCGCCGATTCCTCGGGCATCCTCGCGTCCAATATTGACATTGAAGCGTTCCCAACGGGGGTGTAGAGGTTGCGAGTGCTTCGCAGCCGACCGGGGGAAACCGATCGCGAGATACGCGGCGTCGAATGATTCAAAGGGAAACAAGCGAAGCGCGAGAGAGGACGTCGAACGGGCCGATGAGGACAGTTGCGAGAGAAACACAGAGAGCGAGAGAGAGAGAGGGGGGGAGAAGGGTGGGAGAGGAGACGTCGAGAGGGGGTGTTCTTGAGGAGCGAGGGGAGGCGGCGGTTCAGAGAAGCAAGGGCCCGAAGGCTCGCGGAAATTAATAACAAAGTAGAAAGTTCCAGGGTCGTCGCCGCGGAACAAAAGCCCCCCCATGGTCTTCTAGGTGGCCTTCGTGGCCCGCTCCTCCATTTACGTCGCCCGGATCTCTCGGTGCGCTTATCAAAAATGTTCCCGCGTGTCGGCTCGTGCTGGTTGCGAAACCGGCTGGCCGTCGCGAAAACGAAAAAATTCCCGGACGAAGGGTAGGGCGGGGGGCGGGGCGGGGGGAGGAGGAGGGGTGGAAGGGGGCACAGTCCGCATTTGTACCGCGCCGGTTTTCTATCTAGGATCTGCATGTAGCCGAGCGTGTGGCCGGTTTCTTCCGGCCATGTACGATGGGAGAAAACAATGGCCACGTTAAAGGCAATATTAGTTTTTAACCCCTTTGCCCCCTCCCCTTCCCCCTCTGCCGCCCCACCCATTCTCGTCTTACTCGCCCGTCCCCTCTCCGACGCTTTAGAGCGCGCTCTTGCGAGCGCACGAGCGGATGGGAAAGCGTGGCGGGCCACGGCACGGACTCTGTCCCGAACTACTCGCGATGGAGTTCAACCGGTTTCATTGACAGGTACAACGTGTAATATATGTCCGGCCCGTCGTAAATAGACGGCCGAGTTCTTTTTATTTTTTCTCCTCTTTGTTTGATCTGCTCGCGAGGGAACGTTATTGGAACAAACGGGGCGGTGTATCGCGTCCGTCCGGACTTTTGGTTTATTCGTGATCCAGCTGGGCTATAAGCATTAGGTTCGTGCACGCGAAATGCCCGTTTTTGGATTAGAACGATCAACCCGTTTGCATCGTGAGGAAACACGAGAAGAAGGCCTTTATCGCCAAACTTTCTTTTTATTATATGTGGCACTAGAACTACCGAGTAATAAATACAACTGATGAATATTACTTTGTAATAATGACGAGACTACATTTTTATTCTAACATTTGCTTCAATGGAAAAGTTCGTTAAAAAAATTCTGATGAAAACATTTTTATAATCTCAATAATTGTGAAAGAACAAATTAGGAACCAGGCATTTTGACTGGTTTGATGGTTCTTGTGTCGAGTACAAAAATTACTACAAGTGAAAGAACTTCATATTTCAGTATTATAAGAATCCATTTCTATTTTTTAGCTAACGAATAATGTTAGTGACCAACAATGAGCGTATGCACACGGCTCCTGTGATAGTGACCAGGAAAATCGAGCGTATACATGTATATGTTAATGATGTAAATTGGTTAAGGAAAAATTTTGAGAATATTGCGATTGGAATTACAGCGAAAATGTTAGAAAAAGAAATGGTTAAATGTTATGTTTAATGTTGAATGTTAGAAATGTTAGATGTTGCTGTACGCAAATTTTTGTGCGGGCCTGTATTGAAAATTGAAAAAGCACGTTCTGCAGATCTGTATCAATTACACGCATTCTGAAAATGTTTTCGGCCTGGTTAATCATGAAATACGCTTTTAATATTAAACGAAAAGTAAATATATCCGCCAGGTAGAATTCAAGCTGAAATACACAGTCTCGGTGGTTTGGTTATCTTTCATTTTAATTACAGCTTCGATAGATTGAACATTTTTCCGGCAGGTTTCATTTCACGGAGGAAGGATCAGTTCGATTCGCGCTTTCAGTCGATTATTGCGTTCATCGTAAATATTTAATATCGCCGCGAAACAACATCGAATATTCGTTTAATATTCTCCCGGCTGTCCTTGTAGAGGACTTTTCATAATACGTATGTACTAGCCTCTCGATTCTTCGGCCGAGTTGCACATAAATATTAGCGTACAAAACAATTTATGTCTCATCAGGGATTTTTGTGTTCCGGACTCAAACTTTGAAAAAGCCTATTAAATTAAAAATGATGATACCATGAAAAATCCATTGCAATTATTGTCCGCTCAATAATTTATTCTGCAATGCTTGAGAGTTTTAGGAGACTTTTTTTTGAGAATGGAAAACAGTTTTTGTTCACGTTCAAGTAGGCTCCGAATGTTATGGGGCGTACTGTACTGGGTGTCACAAAATTATTATATAATAAATTATAAGCTGCAAAAATTATAAGAAGCGCAACATCATTTTTTAAGAGAACGGTTCAGACGCGACCCATAGTTTCTTTCACAAAGTTGATCCTTTTGAACAGTAGAACACGATTAAACAAAAAAATTTGTGTTCTCTTAACCTCGATGTTGAAGGTCAAGGTCAACTTTTGCGTGGAGCTTTTTACGTCAATTTCCACCAAATCGTGGGTGTAGAATCACGCTATGGTGGCCGTGACGTATAATTTTGTGACACCCTGTAGAGCGAATCGTCTAGCGTGGTTTCCTTTACCGCCGAGGAAATAATCCTCGCCGACAGCGACGGTCATCAAAGATGCGACTGCTTTCAAAGGAAGTGCTCTTATGCATGTCTCCACGGCGAACGTTTTAATGCGTCCTCGCGGTGTCCCTCGACCCATCCTTTCGAAACGGCTCCTTCATTTCCGTAAAAGTTCCCAGAGAAAGGATTGATTCGCCATTTTACAAAGCCGTCGCGGTTGTCAACGTTCGAGGACTGTCACGCGCCTCTCTCTCCCTCCCTCTCTCTCTCTCTCTTTCTCTCTCTTTGCAACACGTGGCAACCCCTTTGCTTCCAAGAAACAATTCCGAATCTGTCATTGCACAAAACGTTGTTCTGTTCGTACAACAATAAACCATCTCACTTTTCTATATACTCTATACTCTATACTCTATACTCTATATTCTATATTCTATACTCTATACTCTATACTTTATACTCTATACTCTATATTCTATACTCTATACTCTATACTCTATACTCTATATTCTATACTCTAGACTCTAGACTCTATACTCTATACTCTACACTCTAGACTCTATACTCTATACTCTATGCTCTATACTCTAGACTCTAGACTCTATACTCTATACTCTCTATACTCTAGACTCTAGACTCTAGACTCTATACTCTATACTTTATACTCTATACTCTATATTCTATACTCTATACTCTATACTCTAATTAATTTTGGCATCGTGTCTCAGCCCCATTGTACCATTCAACATTGTCCTTGCCATATTTTACGTACAACTAACGTTACATAAAGTAAGGTTATGTTTAGAAACAACAAAGATACTTGAGGTGCGAACTCTAGGTGACTCATTATATTTTATGTGACTCTATATATTTTATTCGGGACTGAAGCAATTAGTAGACTGCAGATAAAAGGCTTTAAATAAAAGGCTGTTTTAAAAGTAAACGAATTAAATTATTTCATTCTACTCTAAGATCGTTATAATTCTTTCACAAAAGGTATCTGTATTAATAATGTTCCAACCCCTCGGTGTGAAGCAATGCTAAATAAATAAGTAAATATATTAACAATCTTCATGTTTCAAAGAGGAATCAAACGCGATGAAGCGTTCGCTTGAAATCTACCATTGAAGCCCCAGAATTGGAAGATATAAGTGGTTAAAAACGTGTAAATCGTGCTCCGGCAATTTCGCAAATACGCGAACCGCCATCGCAATTTTCCTATCGGTGTTCCGAAGCACGAGGCTATCATTACTCATCGCGGGTATACGGTTCTTCATTTTAGAAAAGCTCGGCTCGGCTCGGCTCGCGAGCGATGTTTCTTTCGGTCGAATGGAAAGAGCGGTCTTTAATCTTGCGGTAACGCGAGGCTCGCAGGAGGAGCGATCATCGCGAGCGGAATATATCATCGTGTTGATGATAATCGAACCGAGTGTTGCAGTCACGAGGGGTAGTAAACGAGGGGTGGAACCGTGGCGCGCGGCTCATGAAAAATACACGGGGGCGCAGCGTTGATAGATGTTCCGGAACCACGATGATAGATTACGCGGGTCTGAATTAATAAGTTGACAATATCGAAGCACGTCGTTGACTCCGTGGGAAGCGCGCGACTACTCGCAGAACAAAAAAAAAAAAACGAAGAACAAGGTGTTTGCAATCTATCAAGCCTGTTGAAACAATTTATTCGTTCGGCTAGAAGGAGACACGCGCCGAGCGCCGAGATGCATCGATCGGGAGTTTCTTAGCTTGGTTGCTGGTGGAATGTCGTGATAGATTAGTCGATCGGATTGATAGAGGTGATTCGAGGGGGCAGATCGGTTATTGGGGGGTGAAGAATGACGCGGTCATTCGTGGATTGATATGAGACGCGTAATTGACAGAGTGATACCCGGTAATTGACAGATGCTCGGGGGATAAGTGACTGATAGATTAGCGAACAACGTGTAATCCGCAAATTGATAAGTAGCGCGGACGGATAGAGGGATCTATTATGTTGAATTGAATAACGGAGGGCAGAGGAAGGATGTGCATAGTGAGTTATAGTTTTATGCTCCATTGGTAGTTTAGGGCATTTTTTAATTTGTTTGATCGATCGACGATTATCCGGACCAGGGCTATTGACAAGAATGGTTGTTTGATAGATTCATGCGCGACATTCGCATGATAGATTGACTGATTAATCGACAGGCCACACTGTTTGATCGACAGATTGCGACTGCTTAATCTATTAACCGGGGCAAATGAGCTTCCCCGGAATTCGTGCCATCCGATGTTCGATTGTCTAACCTTAAATTCATCTACGCATTGATAGATTAT
Organism: Halictus ligatus; assembly: GCA_028454255.1. NCBI lineage: Eukaryota > Metazoa > Arthropoda > Insecta > Hymenoptera > Halictidae > Halictus > Halictus ligatus. Next base: position 2,158,914 of record CM052129.1, read on the forward strand.
AGAGGGACATCGATCTGACAGATTAACGAGTTAATCGATTAACGTTTTAATTGACAATTTTGTGAAAAGGGGTAGCCCCAACGAAGAATATCTTACGGATTAACCAGTACTGTAATCGATAGATTAAAAACGACTCCTACTATAACCGATAGATTGAGAAGCACCATTACCATAATTGATAAATTAAGAACTACCATGTCATCTCATGATAAAAGTGGAAACAAGTAACTAACCTAGACGAGTAATGTACCTGATAGACAGAAAATTATCGTCACTACAGTTGATAGATTAAGAACTAATATACAATTTATTAATAAAAAAGCTGTACAAATTTGTGAGTGAACCAGACAAATTTAAACTCAACTCATGCTAACTCAATGTAACTGACAGATAAAGACTTGGAATTGATAGATTGGGAAGTACTGTAATTACTGCAATGATAGATTGAGATGATAGATTAAAAGATAACATTTAATGTAATGGTAAAGAGAGGTGAACAAATAACTACCTGAAAGTTGACCTGACTTTATTACGCCTAATAGTCCAGGAACTACTGTCACAATAGTGATAGATTAAGAACTATCATACAACCAAATGGTAAGAAAGGTGCACAAATAACCACCTCAAAGCTAATCCAGCTTATTGCACCAAATAAATGAAGAACTACCATCACAATAATGATAGATTAGGATAGATTAAGTCGTGTCATACAACCAAATGGTAAGAAAGTTGCACTAATGACCACTTCAAAGCTAATCCAGCTCATTACACCTAATAAATGAAGAACTACCATCACAATAATGATAGATTACGATAGATTAAGAGCTATCCTACAACCTAATAGTAAGAAGCGTGTAAAAATGACCACCACATAGCTAACACATCTTAATGCGCCTAATAAGTACAGAACTGTCATCAAAATAATGATAGATTAGGATAGATTAAGACGTGTCATACAACCAAATGGTAAGGAAGGTGCACAAATAACCAATTCATAGCTAATCCAGCTCATTATACCTAATAAACGAAGAACTACCATCACAATAATGATAGATTAGGATAGATTAAGAGCTATCCTACAACCTAATAGTAAGAAAGCCGCACAAATGACCACCACAAAGCTAACTCAGCTTACTGAACCTAATAAATGAAGATCTACCACCACACTAATGATAGATTAAGATAGATTAAGGCCTGTCATACAACCCAATAGTAAGAAAGCCGCACAAACGACCAGCAAAAAGCTAACCCAGCTTGTTGCACCGAGTAAATCCGGAACGATAAAGATTATTCGCACGGATAGATGAAAAAGGCGCCACACAATCCGATAACAGAGAAGCGTACCAAATGATAGGAACGATTGGCGGACATGAAGGTGTTAAACCGAATCCGTCGACAGAAAGGAGCCAGCTAGTCGGAAGCTGACCGTACAGAGGGGCCTAGGGGCGAACAAATGGCAGTGATCCTTCCACGCTTCCGGTTCTTGAGCGGCGCGTGAACGCCGAAACTTATCGGTTTCCAATGTCGCCGGCAATTGGAAAACTTTCCTCGTAATCCGTCAGATAAATCAACCGTCCCTTATGCACCTTCTATCCGTCTCAATCCGTCTTTCTCTCTTCAAGATACTTCCGCCGGCTCGTTTCGTCCCCGTGGAAACACGTCCCTATTCCTTCCGGGGTGTCCCTTCATCCCTTTCTCTCCCCCCTCCCTCTCTCTCTCGCCCTTTTCATCCCTCGGCATCATCCCTTTTGTTTCCACCCTCCCGCGTTCTTCGGGGGAGCCGGTTTCTCTGCTCGTCTGCGAGCGATCGCGGGACACACTATCGGAACACTCGAAGAGGCGCTTCGAGACGATGCTCCTCTCCCTCTCTCTCTCTCTCTCTCTCTTCTCTCTTCTCTCTGAGCCGTCTCTCTGCGATCGTCGTCGTCGTCGTCGTCGTCGTCGTGTCTCATGCATCGCCGGATCAAGAGCCAGCCCCGGGCAACTTTCTCTCCAGAAGTCGGAATTTACATCTGTTTTCCCTGACGCCAGACAGACGCGAGGATTGAGGCTTCGGGGTAGGGGACCACTTCACGCGAGAATCCCAAGACGCTGAAGCCGCCCTTCGCCGCGCCGCGTGAAACGATCAAATTGGCGAAACCCTAACGGGCATCCGCTCGGGCGGCTGTCGCGGCCGAAAGAACACGCCGGGATTATCAAGTGCCCGATAAATGGTACTCGGTGATGCATCCCCGATACTCGTTTCACGACCTATTCGAAATTCTGAGACCCGCTGGGAAAATTGTGTCCACGAAACTTGGAGGCAATCGGACAACCCTTTTTGTCTTTCTGTCCCTTTTGGTCTTACAATTTAGGGGGACCGAAAAGTCTGAAATAAATCGTTGACCCCTATAGAAGCGCCACCCTAATCCCCAGGCACCTACCAGGCATCTGACTATACTAATATTTTTTTACCGTCCAATTAGATGTTTATTAGATCGAAGTTGTTAGGTCACGTTCTCAAGTTGAATCACGTTTTGCTCGGACCCTAATTTATGCCTTCAGACCTCGGTTAGGTGTCAATTCGATTTCAAATTACGTTTTGATTAGCCCAGAGGACGAACTTGATTTCATTTGCGTGCTGAATTCGAGGTTCGAACGGTCTTCAATTATACCTCAAACGAGACTTTGCTTGCGTCTAAACTCTGATTAGGTCCTATTAGCTTTTGATCAGGTCGTAGTCTAGTCTTTGATTAAGTCGAAGTTAGGTTCATTGACCTGAGTGTCCGTTAAACTTGGATTTATATCCCTAATTAGACTTTGGTTAGGCCTTCGGGTCAGGTTTTATTTAGATCCCCCCTCATAAACTCTGGTGGGGTTCACAATGAGCTCAGACATATTCCTCGGCTCGTGCCTAAGCTGGGACTTAATCAGCTCCTGGATTAACCCGCGATTAGTGTAATAACTAGACTGGGGATCCTTATGCGAAATAAAAAAATGTTTGCATCGATTGTAAGACAGAGGAGGGAAATGAAAATTTCGTTCTTCCTTTCATTATTTTCTCAAGCGAAAACCAATACAAATCTTTTTAATATGTCCACTGCAGTAAATTGTGCTCATCCATTTTTGTCATGAATGCATAAAATCTATTAATAATAATTAAGAGTCTGTATAAATCCTCGAAAAAATATATTGAAAACAATAAGTAATAACTGGACTCACCTATGAACCCTTAGCACTCGAATGGTGACTATAAGGCGCCACTAAAAATTGCTGTATCATTATTCAAAATATATTTGACTTCATTCGACCAGAGAACGCGTTAAAACGAGTCTGTATAAATCCCCTAAAATAGGACGAGTTGGTGGCTGGAGTTGTGGAATTGTGGAATTGTGAGATCGTTGAGGTTAAGCAACGTTGGTTGGGACTCGTCGAAAGATGGGTGACCGCCTAGAGGAAAAATCCCCGAAAAAATATATTGAAAACAATAAGTAATAACTGGACTCAGCTATTAACCCTTTAGCACTCGAATGGCGACTGTAAGGCGCCACTAAAAATTGCTGTATCATTATTCAAAATATATTTGACTTCATTCGACCAGAGAACGCGTTAAAAAGAGTCTGTATAAATCCCCTAAAATAGGACGAGTTGGTGGCTGGAGTTGTGGAATTGTGGGATTGTGAGATCGTTGAGGTTAAGCAACGTTGGTTGGGACTCGTCGAAACATGGGTGACCGCCTAGAGAAAAAATCCCCTAAAATATATATTGAAAACAATAAGTAATAACTGGACTCACCTATGAACCCTTAGCACTCGAATGGCGACTGTAAGGTGCCACTAAAAATTGCTGTATCATATATTCAAAATATATTTGACTTCATTCGACCAGAGAACGCGTTAAAAAGAGTCTGTATAAATCCCCTAAAATAGGACGAGTTGGTGGCTGGAGTTGTGGAATTGTGGGATTGTGAGATCGTTGAGGTTAAGCAACGTTGGTTGGGACTCGTCGAAAGATGGGTGACCGCCTAGAGAAAAAATCCCCTAAAATATATATTGAAAACCATAAGTAACAACTTGACTCACCTATTAACCCTTAGCACTCGAATGGCGACTGTAAGGCGCCACAGTAAAAATTGCTGTATCATATATTCAAAATATATTCGACTTCATTAAATTTGTTAGTATTTAATAAATTACTAAACACCTCGGTACTGTACGAGTAAATTGAACCATTTTCGTATGTGTAACCTGAAAACAAATCTATAGAAGGGAAATATTCTAGGTCGGAAGAAACGTTGTTTCGTTTTAGAGCTAAAATGGCTTCAAGTTCAAAGGTAATAAAACAGCAGGTAATAACTGGATAAGTAATAACTGTATAAAAATTTGTACAATCGTGAAGAGGACCCAACTTCAGTGGGATCAACTAGGAACTCTAGGAACGGTACATGCAACCGATTAAAACTTCAAGAACAACGTTTAACGAAGTTAGAACCATTTAAACTGGGAACAAAGACCAAGAACACCAAATTGATTATTCAGAGGTACAATGATCTCAGCCGGTGGCTGTCCGTAGGTGCTCTCTCGCGTAAGTGTCACGCAGACGCGATAACAGTATCCCCCCTGCCCCCCGGCCGCGTCATAAGCACCAATACCATTAACAGAAACGTCCGCGACATCAATTAATTGAAATCCCCCGTCGGCCGTGTCACGTGATCGCAGAATTTCGCCAATGAATCTTCGGGAGCGTCGCGTAAACGACGTCTGAGCACGCGAACGACTTTCGAGACGCGCCAGGCACGTGACTGTTAACCGTAACTTTAAACGAGTCACTTTGTCCCCCACCCCGCATCAGGTGGGCTAAGTTTCCACGGAGACTGTGTCTGTTACGAATGCGGGGCTGGTGGAGAAGGGAGAGGGAGAGAGAGAGAGGGAGAGAGAGAGAGAGAGCACAGTCCGGTATTTCGGGCGTAATTGCGCGCGCGCTTTCAAAGTCACATATTAACTCTTAACGGGCGGTAGGGAACATCCGCGCCTCCGACTGCCAGCACCGTCGCGACCATTCAGACGCTCGCAGACGCTTATGCGCTCGCCTAAACTTCCGCCCACCCCCGTCCCCCGCGCGCCGGGGATCACGCGGTCGAACCCCCGGGATACACCAACCCGAGGATTAACCCTAAAGCCGGGCGAGGGCCTCCATAGGCCCGGTTCAACTGGAAACACGTTTCAACCCTTCGATGGCCCAGTTCCAAGATTCTTTGATTGGAACCGTTTCGACCGATTCCCCGATGACCCACCCGGTTTTGTTGGTCTCATAGTTTAATTCGAAGGAAGTTGGGAACGGGCTAGATCGAAGTTTGACGATCGTCGTCTTCGGATTCCTCGATCCGACAAAGTTTTAGGTTACGGGAAAATGGGAATATCTCGGTTGATTTCAATTTCCGCTAGAAACGAGAGCCATACTCGTGTTCGGCACGTCGAAACGAAGAGAATGACGTATCGCAGGTGATAAAAGTGTGGGGGGGCTTTTTTAAAGTTCGGGCCTGCTTCGGATTTTCGGGCTTACAGTTGTTTCTACACTTGTTGCGATCTCCTGGTGATTAACCAATTAACTGTTTTCTAGGGCGATTTTTTCACCCTATAACACCCTCAATGCTTCTTCGCTCCTTCGTTTAGATTGTGTATTTTCGTATTGTATAATTTTTTATCGTTTCTGTCCGTGCTTTGCCAGGAGAAATACTCGCGAAACAGTAATTTTTCTTTCCCTTCCAAGATACCGGGATCAACGTATCCGCATTTATTAGCAATAATTACGCAAAATGGGTATTACCCTCATTTTTCCACAACATGTTTTCGCACTCACGCAGCCCCTTAACTCCCGGCGAGCTCGTGCAACTTTTTCCTAACAATTTACTATGTTGCACTCCCTTTTCAACCCTTGTTCCCCCGCATAATTTTGCAACTTTTAAAAGTTTCAATACTCGCCGCGACTCGCCGCCACTAATTGAGTGCTTATTTCGCGGCAAACAAGTGCCGGGCTCGTTAGCTTAGATTGCGCGGCGATGCGAACATTGAAACGCCATTTTGAATAAAATGCAGAGTTCAATGCGACTGGTTGGCGCAACATTCATCAAAGTCTGCAACAAAATGCGCAGAAATCGTTTCATCAGGAATTTGTGCTCTTTTAATCTGAACAGCACAAATAAATTCATTATCGATTCGTGCTTTTATCGCATACACAAGCAATCGTCAATTCTGTAAAATTGTAATTGCAGTAAAATACAATTGTGAAAGTTTTCGATTAAAATACAAAAACGAAGCAATGCATTCGATGGAATAAATAAAACATTTCTTTAGCGTGTTGGTAATTACATATACCATAAAACATCAATGTTATTACGACAAGGATGTATAACAAATAAAAAATATTTCTACGTATCCATTTTCTAAATATAATTTATTAGGTTCTTACAATGTTATTCCAATTATTTTTAGCGACGTCTGAACCCGTTTCCTTGCTGCAGTATATTATTTATTTATTTGTGTAAGTCTGTTTTAATCCAGAAAAAGTAAAAAAGTGTTGTTACCAGTTCCACATGATTGCAAATAAGTCGAACAGTTCGATACGAAGAACGAAAATCAAAATAAAAGTGGCAACTGCTCTTCTACACTTTAAAAGTCACTCTGTCGTCGCAATAAAATTCAAAATTCCACGTGTCAGATGTTAGGGAGGAAAACGGCGAAGGGAAGGGAGAGTGGCGGACACTTTTCTTCGTTACTTTTTCCCGGAAAGTTTTCCAACAGTTCTCCGTGAAAGTTCTCGCCGAAAGATCTATCCCCCACACCCCCGCACGTAATAATATTTCATTTGAGATATCGAGCCCCTTCTCGCTGTTCTATTCTCACGACACCGAGACCGACGGGGGAGTGAAAAATCACTGACAATAATAAATTCTGTAAGAACGCTGAGGATCGTTTCTGCCGGGGCCGGTACGGCTGAGTTAGGGGTTGGGGGTTGGCCGAGACGCGATAAGTGAATCGACCTTTCGCTATTTCTGAAAATTTTACACGGCTCTTACGGAGGCGATTAATTACGGAAAGATACATTATCAAAGTTTATCATTTTCAATGTATCACGCCAACCCCTTAATATACCACCCCTAATAAATGTGCAAAGAAATTCTACTTACATTAGCAGGAAGTCGAGACATACTTCAACGGGAATAGTTATCTCCAAAGTGAATAATTTAAGTGAATTATTTTAGTTAAATTTCGTCTCACTGTAAATTATCAAATCAACCCCTAAATATACATGGTATTTAAAAATTTCTTCCACTTCTAATAAATATGCTGAATAAATTCAGCCCACATAACAAACATATCCAATCTTACTGTGAACTAAAAATTGCTTCTAAAAGTACCTAAACAATTTTAT
>CM052129.1:2166423-2186050 GCA_028454255.1 Halictus ligatus
TAAATATGCTGAATAAATTCAGCCCACATAAGAAACATACCCAGTCTCGCTGTAAACTAAAAATTGCTTCTAAAAGTACCTGAACAATTTTATTTTGCTGTAAATTATCAAATGAACCCCTAAGTAAACATGGTATTTAAACATTTCTTCCACTTCTAATAAATGTAATGAATAAATTTAGCCTACATAACAAACATACCCAGTCTGGCTGTAAACTAAAAATTGCTTTCAAGAATGCCTAACTAATTTTATTTTGCTGTAAATTATCAAATCATCCCCTAAATATACATGGTATTTAAAAATTTCTTCCACTTCTAATAAATATGCTGAATAAATTCAGCCCACGTAAGAAACATATCCAGTCTTATTGTGAACCAGAAGCTGCTTTTAAGAATACCTAACTAATTTTATTTTGTAAATTATCGAATCAACGAGTACGAAAAATCCTCAAAAATGTTTCCTGCTTTCAATAAATAGAACGAATGTAGCCAACACAAGAAGGAGATTTAGTATTATCTTAAAATAAAAATTTTCTTGTGCTGTTGATAAATATGTGGAATCAGTTTAGCCTAAAATGGGAAGAAATCTACCTTACCTTAGAGTACTGATCAAAATGAACGTCGCAACGACCTCGTGGCTTACCTGCAACTGAAAGAGAACACCGTTAAAGTTTCATTCAGCCACAAAATCAGTGTCATTCACTTTCCACGACCTCCGCGGTCTATTAACTGGACCGATAATCATTCAGAAAACGTCATCCGATAATCATTCAAGAAACGATATCATTCTCGCGCAGCCGTACGCTCTAAAAATATCAATCGCGTTTTCAAAGTTGAAAATCACCGCGGCAGTTTATCGTTTCCTCACGTACGGTAAAATTCGATTACACGATTGGATCACGTTTCAAATATGCACGGATCCGGGCGAGTATCGAAAAATCGGGACTTCAGAATTCCGCGCGCCCGGTGGTTTCAAGTTGAAAATTTTTGGTTCACGCTAGCTCGACCACTTTCGAGGCCTCCCGAAGGTGACGTGACAGGTCCAAAAAAAGAACGACTTCGCTTCGTGTACATCGCAAGCACAGTGTTTTAAAAATACGCTTTTAAAATTTTATAGACTCGCGTGGAAAAATAACGAAATTGTAAATCGTTGAAGAACGGCGACAGGTAGACGTGATTGCTATGATATCTCGAACAGTACTGCACCAATCGAACTGAAAATTTTCGTATCTCTTTAGAATATCTATGGCTACCATTAGGTACCAAAATCATGCGAAATTAAATTTTTTTCTAATTTTCACAGCCCCTCAAAGACTAAAATGGTCGGAAAAATCGAATCTTTATTTAAAGTGCCGGCATTTAAACAATTATTTAAATATTTTTACCTCTTTTCGGTATTAACCATAGCCGGAGACATACTAAATAAGAATCAGTTGGGTTTTTTCATTTACACATTTTATTTATTTGTACGTACATTTTTTTACAGTACCCGAGTTTGACGCGTTCCATTGCAGTCCAAATCAATAATTTCCCAAACAAAAAATATAATTACGGACATAAATAAATATTCGGGGAACTCGGGTCAATTTTGACCCAGGGCGTCACCATCGTCATACAGTTACCAAGTTTCTAGCGACCTAATTGGCCAAACATCTGCTGTACTATGAGCAACAGAAAAATGAAACTGTCGATAAGAAGATATGTTAAATAATGGCAAATTAAATGATTAAAAAATTACGTATAATTGTAAGAATGATCGGCCGTCGGAGGATTAACTTGTACGGAATTTTTGTAACAACTTCGCGAAAAAGTAAAAGAAGAAAAACGAAACATCTGTCCGGGTACAATGCCCGTTTAAATCACGCGCGTCCCCCGGAGAAATAGAGCAATCCGATGGCACAAAAAAAAAAAAAAAGAAGAAGAAGAAGAGCTGCGGGGGAGACAACACGTTCGAATCTCGCCCTCTGACCGCAAAAAGCGACAAAGGGAAGAGAGACGGATAGCGAGAGAAAAACAAAAGGAAAAAGAAAGAAGTAGGGCTGAAAAACGGTGGAGGAGGGGGAAAAAAAAAGAGAGAAGTAAACGTTGAGCTTACGGAAACGAGTGGGAACCCTTGTAAGAGTAATTAAAGGACGAGAAAGAAAGATTTAATTCCCAAAAGGCCGCGCGCGCGCTCGCGTTGCCTTCCCTTTTCGCCTAACTGAGTTTTAACGAAGGGAACCCACCCTCGGAGGGTGGAACTCCTGCGGGGCCGTAATACGTCACATAAGGCTCATCCCTTAACAGACGTCTAATGGCTCACAAAGGAGCAAGGGGCTGATTACACAAGAAAAGGGAGCGTTTCACATATATACTGGGTGTGCCAGGCCGAGGCCAGAGAAACAATATTATGCGTCGCGAAATTTCGATAAATTAATTATCAGGCGTGACGACAATTGGGGACTGGTGACACTGATCTAACCCGCGCGGTTCGTTTTGATAATTCTGAATTGCGGGGTGGTTGGGTCCGTATTGACCCGGAGTTACAAGCGTTCCATTCAAATTCTAATCCCTTAGCAGCTTTAATTATTAGCTGTTTATATTTTCGGTCGAATTAACCCTTTGCTCTCGACTCAGAATAACCACTAAAAATTGTCGCGGCATTCTTTCAAAGAAGTTACAAAAAGTATTACACGATATTTGTTACATTACAAAATTTGTATTTAAAATACTCTAAGACGAAAGAAAAATTTAGCAGGGTTAATAAGTGAATATAATAAAATTCTATTATACACGAATTTCACATTTAAACAACATTTCACTATGAATCCGGTCCGTGGGTTGAGAATGTCCTGAGAAAAAATTTTTGCGGAGAAGTAATTTTGAAAAAATAATCGATCTCGTTCAAATCCACATTACGGAGCCTCGCGTTCTACCACTTCTTGCTGACAAAACAATTCTTCAATTTTTATTTGTTAATGTTTCAATTTTCGATTCCGTCATACATTTTTCAAAGCCTGGAAAACTTTTCCGTCCCAATTGGAAAAAGATTGGATTACGAGGGGGTATGAAAAAGTTCCGAGGGAAGAAAAATTTATGCACAACTAAAACAATGAAGTGTTAAATCTTGATGGCACAGTTTCAGACCCACCCTGTATGCCGGCGGCTATTATGTCTGGCAATCTTAGATCCGCTTAGAAGAGTCTTTGAGCCTCGGAAAGAAAGGAGTCTCTCCGAGAGGGAGGATTCTCTCTCTCTCTCTCTCTCTCTCTCTATTTCGGTCTCTCCTTTTAATGTCCCTCCCACGCAGTATCCAGTGATCTGTGTCCTCGGGGGACGTTTCGCTACGGTATAAATTTCGCGACACTATCGCGCGGTCCATCTCGGCTTCGGGAACGCGCTAATAAAATTTGGAAAATTACTGTGGTACCCCACGGATTGAAGGGCGAAAACTACACCCCTGGCGGGCATTGCGGTGTTTGGCGCGTTTGATTGAAACTTGGGGAAAACTTTCGCGAGGGTTTCTCTCTCGGCCGTTCACCGATAACGATTGTCTACGGTTATTGTTCCAGTTTTCATTCGAACCGCAACATTTCATTTACCGCCTCTCGTTTACTGCTGCTCCCTGTCAAGTTCGTGCTTATAGAAATTAAATTCTGGGAGAAGTTCTTATTTCGCGACTCCTTATGTAAAATTATTACTAATTTTTACAATATTTCAATCAATTTTCCTTCCACCGGAATAGCTAAATAATCTCCAAAAAACTCTACTGCAAAATTACAATGAATTTTGTAAGTCCATAGGTATGGCATCATGGCCAGAGACTTGTTCCCCCACTCTAATTTCCCCTTCTACCGCACTGTTCCACCATGGTCACGTGACGCGTTCTTTTTCCCCTCAATTGGTGCTCGTTCCCCTCACCCGGCGACACTGGGTACACTTGAATATTTTTGAAGAATATCTTGTACAAAAAAAGAGGCCATGAAGTACTCGAAACGATTTTGGTTTGACTAAAAGTTGTTCTTCACTGTACATTGTCTTTTACAATTTTTAAAATTTGCAAAGTCTATTTATTCGTTAGTAAACTGATAATGCGCATTATGTACGATTTTTGTGAGAAGAAATTGCGGAAAACGGAAAAGTGTATAATTCATATTATTTGCAGTGACGCGTATAATTTGTTAAACAATTTTCAGCTCCCGCAAAGGCATTTGGAGAGTGTCCATAAGGAGACTTCAAAGTATCAATTGGTCGAAAACGAGTTCATGAAGTACTCGATACGATTTTGGTTTGACTAAAAATTAGTGTCCTTCACTGTACATGGTCTTTTACAATTTTCCAAATTTGTCATGAAGTACTTCATATGATTTTCGTTTGACTAAAAATTACTATCCTTCACTGTACTTGCTCCTTTACAATTTTCCAAATTTGCAAATCCTATTTATTCGTTAATAAACTGAGAATGCGCATTATGTATGATTTTTGTGAGAAGAAATTGCAGAAAACGGAAAAGGGTAGAATCCATATTGTTTGCAGTGACGCGTGTAATTTGTTAAACAATTTTCAGCTCCCGCAAAGGCATTTGTAGAGTGTCCTGATAGGAGACTTCAAAGTATCAATTGGTCGAAAACGAGTTCATGAAGTACTCGATACGATTTTGGTTTCACTAAAAATTACTATCCTTCACTGTACTTGCTCCTTTACAATTTTCCAAATTTGCAAATCTTATTTATTCGTTAATAAACTGAGAATGCGCATTATGTACGATTTTTGTGAGAAGAAATTGCAGAAAACGGAAAAGTGTAGAATTCATATTATTTGCAGCGACGCGTATAATTTGTTACAAAAATTTTGAGCACCCGCAAAGGCATTTGTAGAGTGTCCATAAGGAGACTTCAAAGTATCAATTGGTCGAACACGGGTGAATAAAGGAGGCGAGTGTTAAATAATCTCTGAGTGGTCCCAGTCCCGTCTCGATATCGTTCTAAATTCGCCCGATGCCCTAACAAGCCCCCCCGGTCAAAAGAACTGATGTTTATTTCATCGCAGCTAGATTGTACAAGCACGAAAGTTTCGCGAGCTAGCCGAACTCAAACAGCCTCTTGTTCGACTCGAGTGTTAAATCGATCTCCGTCGACGCGGCCGGATTCAGAAACGCGTCCGGTTCCGTTCGATCGGGGCTCTCTGCAGCTTGCGCAATGTCGAAAATGTAAATTTCGGCCGGGACAGTTCCTCCATTGTGACGGCCACAACGTTTCCTTGTTCTAACGTATGCGCGGCCGTTCCGCATAGTGAAAAGTTCCGACCGACGACTGTCACCCGAGACATAACTCATGAAACCATTAGCGTATTCTCTTCGGCATTACTTATTGTTAGCTCTAGTTTACAGTCAGTTCTCGATATATGTCAACGACATTCCCCGGCGTCCGTGGCCCCTCACGGGATATACCTTACAGTAGTGGAGACAATTTTTCAATGTTTATCATCCAGGCATTGGTGACATATATAGAGAAATCGCTGTACAGATTATGAATGACTAGACTGTAGATTTTATTCGAAGAAAATTTATTTGAACTGTGAATGAAAATATTTTCCTGAATTTCTTAAATAATGTTTAAGTGGAAAGGATAATTCAGTGACGTTTATCAAACAGACATTGGTGACATATATAGAGAAATCGCTGTACACATTTTGAATGACTAGACTGTAGATTTTATTCGAAGAAAATTTATTTGATCTATGAATGCAAATATTTTGCTGAATTTCTTAAATAATGGTTAAGTGGAGGGGATAATTCAGTGACGTTTATCAAACAGACATTGGCGACATATATAAAGAAATCGCTGTACACATTACGAACGACTAGACTGTAGATATTATTTCAAGCAAATTTATTTCACCTGTGGTTGAAAATATTTTTCTGAATTTCTTAAATAATGTTTAAGTGGAGAGGATAATTCAGTGACGTTTATCAAATAGACATTGGTGACATATATAGAGAAATCTCTGTACACATTATGAATGACTAGACTGTAGATTTTATTCGAGGAAAATTTATTTGGTCTGTGGATGAAAATATTTTCCTGAATTTCTTAAATAATGTTTAAGTGGAGAGGATAATTCAGTGACGTTTATCAAACAGACATTGGTGACGTATATAGAGAAATCGCTGTACACATTATGAACGACTAGACTGTAGTTATTATTGGAAGCAAATTTATTTCACCTCTGGTTGAAAATATTTTCCTGAATTTCTTAAATAATGTTTAAGTAGAGGGGATAATTCAGTGACGTTTATCATCCAGGCCTTGGTGACATATATAGAGAAATCTCTGTACACATTATGAATGACTAGACTGTAGATTTTATTCGAGGAAAATTTATTTGGTCTGTGGATGAAAATATTTTCCTGAATTTCTTAAGTAATGTTTAAGTGGAGAGGATAATTCAGTGACGTTTATCATCCAGGCATTGGTGACATATATAGAGAAATCGATGTACACATTATCAATGACTAGACTGTAGATTTTATTCGAGGAAAATTTATTTGGTCTGTGGATGAAAATATTTTCCTGAATTTCTTAAATAATGTTTAAGTAGAGGAGATAATTCAGTGACGTTTATCATCCAGACATTGGCGACATATATAGAGAAATCTCTGTACACATTATGAATGGCTAGACTGTAGATTTTATTCGAGGAAAATTTATTTGGTCTGTGGATGAAAATATTTTCCTAAATTTCTTAAATAATGTTTAAGTAGAGGAGATAATTCAATGACGTTTATCATCCAGACATTGGCGACATATATAGAGAAATCGCTGTACACATTATGAATGACTAGACTGTAGATTTTATTCGAGGCAAATTTATTTGATCTCTGGTTGAAAATATTTTCCTAAATTTCTTAAATAATGTTTAAGTAGAGGGGATAATTCAGTGACGTTTATCATCCAGGCATTGGCGACATATACTTATCATTACCTAACCTCTTGCCGTACAATTTAATTCCAGATAGCGGATTTCTGATTTAGTTTCTTATTAAATCGTACTACAGTTTTTGTTCCGATATAAAGCGACGGTGTTTGGTCCGAAATAAGAAAATCGTTGCCCCCTCTTCTTCTTTTGAACTTGTCGTTCCATGTTGCAGTAAAAATGGCTGATGAACCAAAATTTTCTTCCGAATTAAAAGATTCCAAAATTGCGGATACACGCGCAGCAATCTTTCTCCGTCTGTTCCCGTTCGAAGAATGATTTCGTCGTTCGCCATATTGGTCCCCGGCGCGGCGTATTGGTTCAACTTTCGCCGTGGAAAAAAGCGACATTACCAAGGCTGCCCATAAGGCGGAGGAAATGGAGCGTCGGTGGCCCCGTTAGCTCGGCAAAAAAGATTCGATCGTGATCCGAGAGGTTGCGTCCGCAATCACAGGCGATTCCCGATCGAAGAGAGAAGAAACCGATCGGCTCTCGAGCGTTCGAAGTTGACGGCAAGAAAACCACGGCACGGGTAAGATCACCGGCCGAGGAACACCTGACTCGGTGTAATTTCATCGAGCTCGCTCGAAAGGATCCCTCGATCCCGGGGCCGGGCGAATCTCGATCGTCCCGCGCGCCACGCCCGCCGAGCGAAATCGATCCGCGTCGAACGATGTAATGTCAGGTAATCACGCCGGCCGTAATGACCGTGATAACGAGCCACTTCCACCCCCCCATCGCAAAAGGTGCTCGTCCCACCCGGTAATTGATCGGCCGGCGAAGAAAAGACGCGATCTGGGCTCATCGGATGCCACGAAACCACCTGGAAATTGATTAAGAGACACTTCATACCCTATCGGCCAGCGATGCTCTTTGTTGACACCGATCTCGTTCGAATCTCCCGCCGAAACGATCCAACCACCGCTCTCCGTAATCTCCGCGCAATTGGCAATTCACACGATCAAATTGTCACCAGTACTTAGGAACTGCTTGTTCAAACTTTGGACGACTCTTTTATTACCAGACTGCGGACTTTATGCATTTGTGACCAAAAAATGGTAAGCACAATTTCAAGCAGGGGACATATTAATAAGATTTAAGGGCGCCAACGTATACTAAAAAGAGAGAGAGAAGAAACTTTTAAATTCGCTCCTGTGTCCTGCAGTCAATGCAAATACTTTTTATTTTGCGTAAAGATACGCAGTCTGTTTATTATTTATTATATTTTTATTACAGTACATGCTTTTTTAAAAGGCAGCAGAAAATAAAGTACCGTGACGAATGTCCTCTGGATTTCCAGTCCATTCTTGTCGATAAATTTTTACATTGAATAGAATATAGAATCTATACCTTCTTTGCCGCTCCAATTAATGTAATTAAAACATTCGAGATCCTCGGAGTTGTCCAGTAGAAAAGAATTCAATAGAGAGTGCACTTTATCTCGGCCATTGCTATAAAGAATTATGTATTTGCTGTAATATTCTACGCTATCGCGGCGCGATAATAATCATGGAAACAGGAGCCACGTTTGTGCAACTTTTTCGTCCGTTCATAGTAATGTAGGAGCTCCCGGCCGAGCGATGAGTCACCGGGCGATGGTTGCCGGTATTTAGGCGACCTCGAGTGAACACCTGCGCTCGAATGTTGTTCTTTTTTCGCTAGGATCGTGGACGCGCGAGGCGAGGGTCAAAGAAGGGACAACGGAGGAGCAGCACCAGTTGTTTTCGAGGAGTTAATTTTAAAGCGGGGAGTCGAACGAAAAAATTTGAGCGTTGTTAAGGGGGCCGACATGGTTTGAAATACATATACAAGGGTCGAGATTTAGACAAATTGTCGCTTCAATATTGCAATGAACATTTTAGAAGTGGTCAGTTGTCTTTCCTAAAAGTCCAATCTACGTCTGTATGGTTCCCAAATCGCGAATTTTTACCTCATCTTGGAGGAATTTGTAATATTCAGTCGCAATATTCAATTCTGAAGCAAGTATGACGTCACAAGATGGCTGCCGCTGAGAGATTCTCTTAACTTCGAGAGATTTAGTGTTCGTATCGAAAAGAAGGGTCTGTACAGACGTAGCAAAGCATGTACCAACACGGTGGTATGCATTTTTAATTGATTACTTACTTATTTAAGACGTAAAATGTCTAGAAAAAAGGCACAGCGCAACATAACCTAAGAAAAACAGAGAGGGAGAGAGGGAGAGAGGGGCAGAGAGAGTATGAGAGTGAGGAGCCTGATTTATGGGGATTATTTGTATTTTTTCTCCTCTGTTTTATTAACCCATTTGCATCATTAGTCACAATCACCGGATATATATAAGCTGGATTTACTTTCTCTTATAATGCTGAAATATGAAGTTCTTTTACCTGTAGTAATTTTTGTGCTTAAATATAATAAAAGAAAAAAAGTTGACGAGACTAATGCCAGAGGTCACAGTGCGTCTCTGCGGGATGTAYAGTACGYAAAAAATTCACTGATACGTGTTTCTCTTTAGCTTCAATYTCGAACTTTTCTCCTCGTAATTCATCGATTAGCGGCACCGTGYRCCSTSCYGCGATAATTCGATCACTTYTGCCCGCGATTTTCATAGTCGATTATCAATTTGCATCGCGAATGCGGCTCGCAATAAATTACCGGATAATGCGCGGTCACCGAAGAAACGATCGCCTCCGTTCTCRAGGAGAAGCGTCAATCGTTCGAGATCGATTAACGCGGGGCCGATTTCGACTACGTAGCGACACCGATTATTATTATTATTTACCGCGATCGCAATATAAATTGCGGGGACCCCGCGAGGCGATCGGAGCTACGATTCCCCGGATATAAATTACAGCCCCGGCGAGCCTAAAAATTACCGGGCCCCGTACCACTATCCCGACGGAGATTTTTGTTTTCCGTAATAACAGGTCGCCGGGGCTTGTATCGTATCTGATCGACAAGCTTTTCCGTTTTACTCGTTTTGACTGTGTGCACAGATTGCAGGGACCGACGACGGGGCCTCGTTACGTTTTTCCACGTCGGGGGGCCGCGCGATGCCTTTCAACGGCGAAAAATTATGCGCAAAAACGCTCGCCTTTAACCGGCAAATGGTATGCAATTTGCTTTTGCTACTTCCAGGAGGCTTCTCGCGCGACAGTGATTTATTCGATAATTCGTCAATGGCAATTTTCTTCGTCTCCCCCCCCCCCCCCCCCTCCCCCAGGCTATTATTTATTACTCCTTGATTTGTTGCTCCGGGAGGGGAACTACTCCGCGGGCTGGCAATTAAAATCTGTTACAGTAAACGGCTCAGCTTTTTCATTAGGAACTGCTCAAATTCAATTCGTCGTTGACGTCCGGTTGATCAGGATAGACGTCTCATGAAATTTCTTCGGTTCGAATATGTTTAAACTCGTCCATGCTAATGTTTCTACAGAGGAACAATTTTATTTATTAGATTATTTTATTGATCGATATATTACAATTCAATTATACCGATATCTGTTCAATATTGAAGTATGCATTTAAACTGTTTCGAAAAAGAACTATATCTATTTTTGACTTCTAATAACAATTCTGTATACATTGACTGTACATTTACTGCCACATAAAATACACCGTCTTTTAAACAGTCTTTTCATTAAGTTACACGAGGAATCCTTTTTGATTATTCTCTCCTGTTCTGCAAGTATTCCAAGTCCTTTTTACACGTTCGATTGAGTTTAATATGAAATCGTTATGCGACTCGAGAATGTAGGTAGCGTCGTCTCGAATTCGTCATTTGTTTAAATAAAATCTACGCCGAGGAGCCCGGCAATCCAATTTTCTCAAGTCCCGTAGCCTTCTGCGCGGAAATCTTGCAAATCGAAGCTTTCATAGTGATTTACAGGTTCCATCGTTTCACCTGCCGGGATTTCAGCTGCGATTCTTATCGGTCCAGCTTCCTCGCGTAAAATGAACGTCGCTCTCGGCGGGAGTCGCGAAAATTTCAGCGAACAGTCGGCCGTATAAAGGGAAACGTGCCGAAGGAACAGCTCGTCCGTGAGACGCGTAAAAAGGGGTAGTTAATTAGGAGCCGGGAGGACGCAGCGGCGGGTGGGTGGTCGGGAGAGGGAATAAATAAGGCAGATGCGAGGGGGTTGATAGCGATCGAAGGGCGAAACGGGGGAGAGGGAATATTGCGAATCGTTCGGCCGGCGTCACGTACAAACGTCCTTTTGAAAAGCAACCCCTTGTCCCGGGCCGCTCGTTCGAGCTTCTCGAGAAGGCAATCGTCGTCCCTCCTCTTCCTTTCCGCTTCCGATCCACCGACACGTGACTCGATTGTTCTTTCACGGGTAAAAAAAAAATCGTCGTACAAGAAGAAGAGGCCGTCGCCCGGTGCCGCCTAATTGTTTTCGCGCGAGGAACCTGCGTTTCGTTTCGCCGACCTTCGCGTTCAAATATTTCCGAGCGGAGTCCGGGAGACCAGACATTTTAAAGATGGCGATCACCGGACTATGAGCATTTATGACGAAAATAACTAGAAATAGAAAATTGTGAAAATATTTGAAGAAGCAAACATCGTTAGAAAAATAAATGTCTAATTCTTTTGACTTGCAATTGCAGACTAGACTTTATGCATTTATGATGAATATAACTGCAAAACTGTGAAAATCTTTAAGGAAGTAGAAATCATTACAAAAATAAATGTCTATGTAATTCTTTCGTCTTGCATTGCAGAATAGACTTTATGCATTTATGACAAAAATAACTGCACAACTCTGAAAATCTTTAAGAAAGCAGAAATCATTACAAAAATAACTACATGTCCTGCAATTAATGCAGAAAATTTTTATCTTTCATAAAAATCCGAATGGACTACGAATTTCTTAATTCTCCAAATATGTAAACGCACATGATTCTCGATGTACAAAAATATATATATACGGATGCAGTCGTAAATCCGCTGAAATTCCGCTTCTTCGCGAAAGCTAATCCCATCGAAGGGCACCACGCCCTTAGTTTATCCGTCCCGGGCATTACAAGAAGACAATCGTCGTTTCTTTTTCGTTTCCGCTTCGTGGATCGTTCGACGCGTGACTCGATTCTGTAGGTGACTCGATCACGTCGACGCGACGTTGTAAATTTTTACTTGTCCGTTCGTTTCTTGGCTCGGGGAAATTCCTCTGGAGAAAATCGGCCGCGCACCGGCGGCGGACATTTTTAGGGCTTCCCATTACCGGGCGTGCTTGGCTCGCCTCTTAAAACGTGACTTTTCTAATCGACCCACGCCCAGGGAAATTGCTGCGCCAATTCAAAACTCTATGACGCGTGAAATCGGATGACGGATTCCCGGATAAGGAACGCCCAATGGCCGACGCGAATTGTTTGGCTTGGGCTGACACTCAACACGTCCGCGGACAATAACAATTTTATGTCACCTCGCCGTTACAATGAACGCTGTGTCATTCGCGTCCACGTGTACGTGCTAAGCGCGATTGGCTTCTGCGTACACGAACACAATATTCGTACCTGTTAATTATACACACAGTTCTCTCAAATTATCCACTAATATGCGTCAATTCTTTAGTAAATTTTATTGTCGAGAAACAGTGCCACTTACAACCGAAAACGATTGAAGTTAGGCAATACAGTAAAGTCTACTAATTTCTCGTGACCGCGAATGAATTTACTTCCACCTTTCTTTGAGCAAGACTATTAACTCTAATATTTTTAATTTAGGAATATTGAGATTGTAAAGATGCGAGGAATTATTTATTAAATTGATTTCTTTGGGTATATATCATTTAGAAAAGTGGCTACAGATAGATACACATTCATGTTATTTTCATGAAGCAATGTAAAATAGTCCCTTTTAGTGTTCCGTAAAAATACGTAGCGTTGAGTAAAATTTTAATATCAATTTTCTTGCACGAGATTCTATTCTGATTCACGATTCGAGCATCGTTTTTTCTTTTTTCGAGACCAGCCAATTCTAGCGAGCATTTGTAAGACGTCGGGAAGCTTCGATCGGCAGCCGTCACGGAGAAATGTCTGGCGACTTTTTACCGATCGGTACTTTTTAGCCAGATCTTTGTCTTTGTTCCCCGTACAATCCTCGTGTCTATCCGCCACTATTTCTCCATCTGTCCAACAATTTATCTCGTTTCGCTGGCGTGTCCGCGCCCGCCGCGCCGCCCCCGAAACCCTCGGCTTCTTCCCGGTACGTGTGTCGAATAGACACGTGTTTCCGATTCCAGGCGCCGACTGATTGATTGGCGAGAGAGGCGTGGACGAAAGGGTGCTTAAGGATTCAATCCAGCCGGGATACATGTACACGGGGATCCTTAATCCCCGGCGCGGAAAGAACAGACCGGAATTGAATCTTTAGCGGAACAGCAGCAACCCCCACCCCACCCCCCTTCGGGCTCAATCGAACTTCGGAGGAACCTCGAGCTTTATTTTCGCAGGAATTCACTCCACCAGTTACGCTAGTTTGTTTCACGCAAAATGTACCTTCCGATACTTGCGTCAACCTTGAAAGTAACGAGCGAGACGGCACTGGAATAATAAAATCCTCAAATCTTAGATAAATCTATATTTTTCTATTTTTCTTTACATTTTTATTTTTCCAATATAAGCTCCATTCATATGTCCTGATCATCGAGGATCAGTCAGAGCTCGAATTTTTTAATATTTTTGCAGAACTCTACTTTACCGACCGTCGCCGAACATTGTGTGTACAATAACGAGCAAAAATGATTCTACACTATTTGAAGAAATATTACTTTTTAAAAATTAGATCGAATAACTTGAATGTTGTTGAGAAGTTAGAAGGATTAGTTTGTTGGAGGTGTGACAAATTTTTGAAAAATGTTTGAATTGGTCGGAATCGCAAAAGAAGTAGTAAAAGTTGGTTTTCTTTAGCTTCTTTATCTGAGCCTGTGTTGAAAATCTTAAAAATGTGTTTGATCCGCTCGAATGAATTATATCCATGCTGAAAATTTCACCGATATTGGTTAATTCGTTTACGAGTTGTAAACGCTTAAAAGTGGAAAAATTGCCATTTTTACAATCGCACTTTTAATCGTTTGTAACTCGTAAACGAATTAACCGATATCGATGAAATTTTCAGCATGGATATAATTTATCAGAAAACACCAACTTTTACTATTTCTTTCGCCATTCCGACCAATTCAAACTTTTTTCAAAAATTTCGTACACCTCGTCTAATAAACTAATCCCTCTAACTTCTCAACAGCATTCAAGTTATTCGATCTAATTTTTAAAAAGTGATATTTCTTCAAATAGTGTAGACTCAGTTTTGCTCGTTACTATAAATTCCAGAAAAGTTCGTGGAAAAGTTCTCATTTTGTCTTTGATTTTAACGAAAATTTCCAGTAAGTAAAGCGCTAAAAAAAACCAGCTTTTCCGTGACCTAATCATCGAATGCACGGTCCGAACGTTTCGCAAACAGCATGAGTGTCGCGGTTAGGCGGATCGATTTGCCTGTATCGAGGCTCGAAAAAGCACGGTTGCAACCGGGCGATAAAGTTCCGGGAATTTTCAGTTGGTCGGCGTCCTCGGCCGGCCGACGGGCTAAATGAGATTAATCGTTTTGTCATAGTGATTCGATTAACCGGCGGCCCGAGCCACAGGCTCGTGTTTGGAACACATGTTCGCAAATCACGATATTCGGCTGGCGTATTTCGGGCCCCGAATGCCGCGCACACCGGCGTCATTCATTGCGATCTACCCCGGTCCGTCCGTAGACATTTTCGAATCATCAATCCCGATTGTTCCGTAACAAGATACTGCAATAGGTATTAACGAACTCTCTTCGGATATCGGCTTAATTACCGACACAGTAGCGGCACGGATTTCGATCCGCGCTCGCGGAATGAACAGTGCCGAACGATAAATATCGCGGGCCTCCACTTGCTGTCAACTTTCCGCGGTTCTTCTCGTTCCGCCATTTCTGCGTAATTCCGATGGCTGATTTCGCCTGTGGTTCACCGATTTACAAATATCCGGCCGCGATAATTGTCGCGCGAGGGAAGTGATTCAGCTCCTTGGAAATTGTTGCTACTTTACGAATTGTTTTATACGAGTTAAAAAGAAAAAAGAGAAATTTCGTTTGCAGCAGATACGGCGAGCTATAATCTATAGCTTTTTCCACATAATACTTGTTGATCAAGGTGAGCAATAGACTGCGGATTTTACGCATTTATGACAAAAAAAGATTAGGAAAGCTTTCCAAAATCCGTATTAACACTAGGTTTACGGTGCAGTAAAAATAACATGAATATATCTATCAAAATCTGTAGCCATTTTTTAAAATAATATATACCTAGAGAAATCAATTGGTTAAACAATTCCTGATGGATCCAATGTTTGCAATCTCAATATTCGTGAATTAAAAATATTAGAATCCGTCATTTTGACGAGTCTCGTAAATCTAGTGTTAAAATCGCTTAACTTTTGAACCAGAGAATTCCTAACATTAAAACTCGAATTCTCGGCATTTCCTCGCCAAGATCTACAGGATTACGTAAAAAAAACTTAGCAATTTCTGGTTTCGCGAGGCAAAGTTTAGCCGAACTTTTCAATTAGCTCCAGTTTCGTGTAAAACTAAATTTTGTCCAATTCTTGTACTGTTAATCGTCAGAAAACGGTGCGGAAATATAAAACAGCCATTAATTACTTCCGCCGAAGTTCCACGACACATAAAATCGCGTAGGCGAGTCAATCAACGAACCATTCCGGCAAAATTAATATTCCACGGGCGTCAGCTCGCGTGTGCCAAGAATCATTTCGGTTTAATTGAACCGCTTGTCGCGGAACGACACCGAGGAAGCGATCCGTGTCGACGGAGGTTTTCTCCTCGTGGCGAGGCGGAAGAAGACTATGACGATATTGAAATATCGTGACGCGTTGACAACCGAGAACGCTCTCGCCGGTCGTTATCGGTTCGGCTAATCGACGCGAGCAAATAACAAGAGGAGGCATTTAACGGTTTTGTCCGCTCGGCCATGACGAGCGTGTACGTCCGCCTCTCGGAGAGGAGGATGCTCGATCTGTCTTCCCGGGTATTCATATGCGATATTAGAAGTAGAGTGACCGGTCTTTTATTACGTCGCGTCACGCAGACATTTTTGCGGAACGCGGGGCCGTGTCGGTCCGCTGAAAAGACGAGAGGAATTTCCAATTTCGGATATGAAAGGCAGAAAATTCCGAATTTGTTTTCGCCCCCGTCGAGCCAGAATTCAATTTTCGAAGAATGCCCGGAAAATTGCCGTGATCACTTACACCCACTCCCAATCTTCATTGACGTGCGGGGATATTCACGAAGACAATTGACGAGCATTATGTTTATGCCCCGATCGAGTTATTTTTAATTGAATTTTTCTCCGACTTGATGCTTTTATTCTTTTGTAGCTACGTTTGTACACAATTTTCTATATTTGCGTTTGCCAATCTCGAGTGACTCGGGCAAATAATTTGGAGAGAGAATAGACAAAATGGAAAATGTGTATAGGTTATGCAGATGTATTGGATTGGCAAAATAAGATCTTATTCTTTAAGACAATCGCATAATTGTTCAATGACAAGGTAAGATTATCGCTTTGTAAGCTTGTCCAAGACCATTTTCAGCTAATCCAATACACCAGCATAACCTATAAACATTGCCCGGGTGGGGAATTTGTACAGGTTATGCTGATGTATTCAATTAGCAAAACAAGGTTTTATTCTTTAAGACAGTCGCATAATTGTTGAGTGACAAGGTAAGATTATCACTTTGTAAGCTTGTCCATGACCATTTTTAGCTAATCCAATACACCAGCATAACCTATAAACATTGCCCGGGTGGGGAATGTGTACAGGTTATGCAGATGTATTCAATTAGCAAAACAAGGTTTTTTTCTTTAAGACAGTGGCATAATTGTTGAGTGACAAAGTAAGATTATCGCTTGGTAAGCTTGTTCAAGACCATTTTTAGCTAATCCAATACACCAGCATAACCTATAAACATTGCCCGGGTGGGTAATGTGTACAGGTTATGTAGATGTATTGAATTAGCAAAAGAAGGTCTTATTCTTTAAGACAATCGCATAATTGTTGAGTGACAAGGTAAGATTATTGCTTTGTAAGCTTGTCCATGACCATTTTTAGCTAATCCGATACACCAACCTAACCTATAAACATTGCCCAGGTGGGGAATGTGTACAGGTTATGCAGATGTATTGAATTAGCAAAACAAGGTCTTCTTCTTTAAGACAACGCATAATTGCTCAGTGACAAGGTAAGATTATCGCTTTGTAAGCTTGTCCAAGACCATTTTTAGCTAATCCAATAAACCAGCATAACTTATAAACATTGCCCGGGTGGGGAATGTGTATGGGTTATGTAGATGTATTGAATTAGCAAAACAAGGTCTTATTCTTTAAGACAGTCGCATAATTGTTGAGTGACAAGGTAAGATTATAGCTTGGTAAGCTTGTCCAAGACCATTTTTAGCTAATCCGATACAACAACATAACCTATAAACATTGCCCGGGTGGGAAATGTGTACAGGTTATGCAGATGTATTCAATTAGCAAAACAAGGTCTTATTCTTTAAGACAATCGCATAATTGTTGATTGACAAGGTAAGATTATCGCTTGGTAAGCTTGTCCAAGACCATTTTCAGCTAATCCAATACACCTGCATAACCCGTACACATTGGCCGGGTGGGGAATGTTCATTGGGAGGTTCCGCAGCGCGAGAGGAGCCTTAAACGATTCCCATTAGCAGCAATATCGCGCAGCTTACAAACAAACACGTCCCGGACGACAAAAGGAAAGACTTTGTGTCAACATCTGCTAAACAAAAGCGGCGAAGTGCCCGTAAAAGCTGGAACACGGACGGAGGGCAAACAGTAGACGTCGCCGGGGCCGCAAAAAGGGGGGCGGATGAAGCCGGATGCAGGAATCAAATGAGCAAGAGCACAAAGAGAAGGAAACTCCTCGGAGACGGCCGTGGGCCGGGGTCGGCGGCATCGTCGGTAGGGGTGGGGGAGAATAGAAGCAGAAATGAAGTCCGGGGAAATCTCAATTGGAGGAAAAACGGGGAAGAAATTGAAGAAAATAGAGAGCCGGCACGAGGTCGGAGTGCGAACGAAAGACACAGCCGCACCGCTGCATGTATTCGAAGGGCGGATATGCCCTTTATGGGGCAAAACGCTGAACATCTCGTGCACCGTGTCGCGACGGGGGGTGGGGGCGCGTGACGTACCCCGGTCTTATATGAATCCCAGAAATTATGGCAGTCCACGCACGCTCGCAATAAAGTTCCTCCGCGCTCGTGTGTACACGCCCTAAGATGTCCCCTTCGAGCACGGCCGATTCGTTCCCGAAATTATGTCCCCGGTGCATGCCACGAACTTCGATGACACTCGAACCGGGATCAGGTGCGGCGCCGTGTGCACGAACGCTTCTAAATAACGTACACCACGGATTCAGAATAAGCATCCGATTTTATTAGCTGCACGAAAATGGCCGCACGCTTTGCCCATCCGTTTTCTGCAGCTTCCACGGTCGGAGCTAATTTTCCACGGGTCCGATAGATTTTTTGCCGGGGAGAATGGCCCTTCGATGCGTTCAAAGGCTGGCGTACAATACTTTTTTCTTGGTATTCGTAACCTTGGTTATGGTTTAGCAAAACTATAAGTTATAAATATGGTTTGGGTAAGATTTTCAAACTGCTATTTGTCGTAACAATTCACTGAAAGGTGGAACTTCGAATAAGCGTCATTAACCGGGTCATACCCAACAGTCCGGAAAAACGGTAATCCCTCCCCCAAAAACAAAGCAGAGACTCAACGGACGAGGGAAAATTTGTGTCCCGCGTTCGATCAAATGAAATCCAATTTCCGGGCTCGGTATTAGCCCATTCAATGTTGCAAAAGTGACAATCTATGGCAGCAATGAATCCTTCACCGGCGCTTCAATCTCGCCGCGCGACGTCCCGAGAGCGAGATCGATGTTCCGCCGCGCGGCGTCAAATCGCATCGCATCCGGGTGAAATTAATTTTTGAATCCGCGCGAACAATCGCGTCAACGACACGTGCGGCGCGGACGGTGTTAATCGGCCGCGTAAAACCGAAACCGCGGAAATCGAGCGACCGAGTCGCCGAGAAAAATCTCGAAGCCGCGCGAGCAGCGGCGACGGCCGAAATTGAAACAGGAATCAAACGGTGGCTGGAGGAGATTCCGCGACAAGTCGGGGGAAAATAGAGGAAAGTTATATCAACAACGGCGTACACGGCATCCGGCACGATTACAATTGGATAGGAGCTGACGCGCAACGCTGGCAAATTAACGGGCCGGGCAATAAACCGGGGAACACCGGGGCGACGCGTCCGTTCCGGCCAATCTACCGCTGTGTAGCTAGATTCAAATCCGCCTGCAGCATTCCGGCCGATGATTAAATTTCACCTACCGCCGCTGTCGAATATTAGTCCCGCCGGTATTGGCCGGTGTTCCTCCTGAGGGCCATCATCGACACGGTGCCTGCACGTCGAGATCGTAAATTCCGTCCCGATCGGAACACCCTACGGGCCAAGGAGGAACGACAATGGGGAGGGCTAAGAACCGAGAAACGAGTAATAGTGTCGTCCCGAATTGCATTGTTACCCGCGCGAATATTGTCGGGCCTTTGTCTCGCGGCCGGT
>CM052129.1:2186150-2197114 GCA_028454255.1 Halictus ligatus
TTTTAATCAGATGTGTAATTGAAATACAATACAATTGGAATACAATATAATTGAAATATTTTAATCAGATGTGTAATTGAGATACAATATGATTGAAATACAATATAATTTGAATACAATGTAATTGAAATATTTTAATCAGATGTGTAATTGAGATACAGTATAATTGAAATACAATATAATTGGAATACAATATAATTGAAATATTTTAATCAGACGTGTAATTGAGATACAATATAATTGAAATACAACCAGAGTTGTGCTAATTAAGTTACGTTGTAATTCAATTGCACAATCGAATTACATTGTATTTCAATTATATAGTAATTCAACTACGTCGTAACTGAATTACATAATTCAAGGCTTGCAATTAAATCAATTACTAATTATTTTAATCGGGTGTCTAATTGAAATACAATGTAACGAAAATACTGCTCTCCAAATTATGATTGAATTACAATGTAATTCAATTACTCCGTAATTACAATTCCTGGAGTAATTCAATTGTAATTCTGCATAACTGTGGGCAACATTGATTGAGCTTGGTAGTAACATATATATATATATATTTTTTTAAATTTTTATTAATGGATTCATAAAAAAGTATTCGTTGCCTTACGATCTCGAAATTCCTGCTAGCTGCTAACATTTGATTATTTCTAAGCAAAGAAAATAGAACTGTAACGTGCAAACTCCCTTACAAAAAATTGTATTGTGTTTCAATTCTACGGTGTTAATTTTCCTGGAGTAGTTTCAGTATTTTCGCAGCATGAAAATCCACGTTTCTCCGTGTTTTCTTGTTATTAGATGTAGAAGGAGATATGTTTTTACCAGCGACTATCAAGCATGAGAACCAGCCCCGACGGCGCCATTTTCCCTCTCGGCGCAAGCAGCGAAGGAGGAGCCGGAAGTGGTTCCTCGTGAAAATTATGAAAATTCCGTCAAATAATTTCCCCCTGCGTAATACCCGCCGGCACAAATGTCGGGGGTCTTAAAAATCCCCTAAATCACGCCATTTTCTTCCCGAGCAAGTGCGTTTAATTATACTGGTAATCCCCTTGACTTCGGCCGAGCAGTATTAATCGCCTTTTCCCGGCAATTGAAACAAACTGTAATGGAGCTTCCGGAACCAATTGATGGCGTCTCGATCTTCCGGGCGACTCTCTGCGCTCCTTTAGCCATAAGATGCTGGACGATTTAATGGCCCTCCTTCTTTTTCGTTGAATAACGTCCTGTTTCTTTGTCCGCTTATTTAGTAACTGTACCGTTCTGTAATCCACCCGGTGAATTTACAGTATAATCAGCCCGGTAATTAGTTTTCCCAAATCCCTTTGTTGGGACACCAAACGTTATTATCTGACTTCTTCCTTCGGCCTTTATGGCATTAAGGGACTAAGTTATAACAAACACTTCTACAATTGGTAGGACGTTCAGTAATCCCCTACTTTGTCCTTCGATGCACTGTATAATCAGTCCGGTAATTAATTCCTTGAAATCTCTTTGCTGGAAATAAACATGGACACACCGTTCAGCAATTCTCTACATTGCACGGACATTCATTTACAATTATTATTATTCGTCTAAACTTCAGCTTGGAAACCCAGAAATTTTTCACTCTTTTCTATATAATCATGTAATTCTTGTCGAGAGAATATCAAAAATCGATGTTTCAAGGCGAGGAATCCATTGGCTCAACAATCACGCGTGCTTAAAGTTTAGCAACTTTAACTTTTATTGGTCTAAACTTCAGCTTGGAAACCCAGAAAATTTTCACTTTTTTCTATATAATCCTGTACGTCTTGACGAGAGAATGGCAAA
Organism: Halictus ligatus; assembly: GCA_028454255.1. NCBI lineage: Eukaryota > Metazoa > Arthropoda > Insecta > Hymenoptera > Halictidae > Halictus > Halictus ligatus. The sequence goes on from CM052129.1 coordinate 2,187,969, forward strand.
AATCGAAGTTTCAAGGCGAGGAATTCATTGGCTCAAAATTCACGCATGCTTTAAGTTGAGCAATTTTAACTTTTATTGCTCTAAACTTCAGCTTGGAAACCCAGAAATTTATCACTTTTTTCTATATAACCCTGTACGTCTTGACGAGAGAATGCCGAGAATCGAAATTTCAACGCGAGGAATTCATTGGCTCAAAAATCAGGCATGTTTAAAGTTGAGCAATTTTAACTTTTATTGGTCTAAACTTCAGCTTGGAAAACCAGAAATTTATCACTTTTTTCTATATAATCCTGTACGTCTTGACGAGAGAATTCCAAGAGTCAAAATTTCAAGACGAGGAATGCATTGGCTCAAAAATCAGGCATGTTTAAAGTTGAGCAATTTTAACGTTTAACTGAACAGCTTTTGAACGGCGATTGACGGGGTTTCGAGGAGTGTCGCCATTGATTTCACGTCACTGCCAAAATCAAGGTATCAGTTCCGCCGGATTGACGTCACGGATCGTCCCGCTATCATTCACAGGCTGGATTATTAATATTTCCGAGTGGTTATTAATATTACCGTGGGAGTACCGGTCGCGTCGATGCTGGTCTTCGAGCGGGTACCAATTCGTGCGGACTTTTAATGTCGAGATCATGTTGATTCGACCGTAGTGGATACTTCTGACGTGAAAGGGGTGAAAAGGGGTACTTTGACAAAAAGCGTATTGCCTTTAAAGAGGATGCAGACCGTTGGCAGCCTGAACGGCGCTGTACGTCGAGAGCCGTGAAAATTAATTCGCTATTGGACCCGCCGAGGTTAAGAGAAACGGCGTGTAACGATCTTTTCATCCCCAGTATTAGCTCCGCTGAATTATCCACCGGCTCCACCGACTATGGTCATGGACGAGTAATTTGCGCTGTTAAGTCGGTTGCTTCGATCAATCGCCACTCGTTTTATTACCGTTAATGATGCGCACACCCTCGCCCCCCCCCCCTGAGCTTCAATGCTCGACTATAAATTCTGCTCGTGTAACTTTTATCGAACACTGAATTCTCCAGCCCTGGTTCCTCAAACAAATCGGTCATTTTTTATCGATTGGAACGCACAAAGCTGCGAAAACTTTGAGACCACGTGCACAAACTGCGGGTTACAACTGTAACACCACTGAGCAGAAAATTGTAACAGAATAAAATGTAAGATTGTAATAGAGATCAAACTTTACCTCGGGAAACCAGAAATTCAAAACTTTTTTTAACGCAATCCTGCAGATCTTGGCGAGAAGATGCCGGAAAGTCGAGTTTTAATGTTAGGAATTCACCGGTCCAAAAGTTATGCGCATCTAAAGTTAATGGCGACGGTATGGCGACACTAAAAATTGCTGTATCATTATTCAAGATATCTTTCACGTTATTAAATGTATTTTTGTATTTAAAAAATATACTAAGCACGAACAGCACGTATCACATGGAAAACAAAATATCTAGAAGAGTTCAAAGGGTTAAGAGGTTCGAAGAGCTTCGAGTGCAAAGGGTTAATTTAGATATGCCATTCTGATTATGCCATTTTGACAATGTGGCGAAATTCTATATAATTTAAGGACCCGCGTGTGAAACCGCCGAGGAAAATTCTGACAAAAATGAAATCAGTGGCATTTTGGAAAACAGGAAATCCTGTTTGGTTCGAACAGCTGCCTGTAAAACTGCTAACGAGAAAATTCGAATGAGATACAATCGGAGCAAATCTCGCGGAGTCGCAGCATATTCCCCGTGATTGCAGGGGCGGATCGATTTGAATCGGGAACAGGAGTGTCCACAATGGCGGAATAATCCTGAGCGTTTAATATTGTAGCCCCCCTCTCCGGTGTCTCGCCGGTGTCTTAGCAGTCTGACGCGTTCGATCAGATTTCACAGGCATTAGGCCGATGAAAATCGTCCGAGGATGCGTCGGGTCGCCAGGCGCCGGGCTCCTTCGAAAGGGACTCATTAGTCCGGGGCATTTCGATACAGCCATGACGGGAGCATTAAGGAAACTTATTGCAAGGAGCGGCCTGTACTAGACAGTGCGCGTTTACCGGGAACCGCAGACTAATACCTACCGATCTACTTAATCCCCGAACCCTTTAGGACGTCAGTGCGCGGCACCGGGTAATTAGCAGGCCCATCAACAAACAATGGATACCAATTTAGCCGGGATAATGGTGCGCCAGCAGGAAAGATTATCCCTTCTATCCAGCAACACCGGAGCCCATTCGCGCGCGAGCCCTGTGTGCCCTGCGTGCCCTGCGCCCCTCCGCGCCCCTCTCTGCCGCATTCAAATTTGTTCGCCGATTCTCCGTCGCGTGTCGACGCTCCTGGAAAATTCAGGCCTGTCTCCGTCGCGATTACGCGTGCACCGGTGCTCGCATGTCCTCGCGCTGCACGGAATTAGCTCGTCGCTGGGAAATGTTTTGACGAGTACACGCGTCGAATGAAAATTTCAGGCAATTCTGCTACACCTTGTTCACCACATTGAAATATCATTTTCTATTCAACTAATTCTCCACTCTTCGAAATGTACAGGGTGTTCCGCCGAACTCGAGCATCTGAAATATCTCGCTCGTTCTTTTACGATGGAAGAAAATTTCGGAGAAGAACATTAGCTGGTTCAGACGGGCAAATATTATGACAGGCAAAAGAATTTGTTCAAGGTTGTATTTCTTGTGATTTCAAGGTCATCGAAGTTTGGAATGCGGAACGATACATTTTTATTATCGCTGTATGATAGCCGAGGTCGATCGTTGACCTCGTGGCGTGTAATCGTTGGTGATAACAAACTCAAGGTCACGCGAAGGTCATAACATTACAGGTCGTTGGATTCGTCTTGACCTCGACTATGACATAGCAATAATAGAAATGTATCATTCCATTGAAAAAAATACTTCGATGACCTTGAAATCTAAAAGATATAACCTTGAACAAATCTTTTTGCCTATCATAATATTTGTCCCTCCGAACCATCTAATGTTTTCCTCTGGCATTTTTTTCTATCATAAAAAACAAGCGAGATATTCTATGCTTATATAAATATCGAATAAAGAAGTTTACCACAACATTTTTTTACTGTAAATCATTTACTTGCAACATTGAGTTCAAAATTTAGGTGGACTAATGTTTTCCTCTGGCATTTTTTCTATCATAAAAAACAAGCGAGATATTCTATGCTTATATAAATATCGAATAAAGAAGTTTACCACAACATTTTTTTACTGCAAATCATTTACTTGCAACATTGAGTTCAAAATTTAGGTGGACACATTTTTATTCGAATCGAATGAAATTTTTTATTTATTGAATTAAAAGCTTCCTATCGTATTCATTCTATACTTATATGAATATCGAATGAAAATATTTACCATAAGATTAACTTGTGATATTGAATTCAAAATGGTGGACACATTTGTATTTGAATTGATCGAGGAGCAGAGTGAAAATGTTTGTTAATTGGATACCGTAAAAATGATCGACAGTACAGTTTATTTAATTAAATTTTGGTTCTGCCGAAGTGGAAGATGATATTGTTTTTAATTGGACATCGTCAAAGTGATCGACAGTATGGTTTGTTTAATTAAATTTGGGCTCCAACGAAACCGAGACATGATAGAAAAAAAATGATTTTTTGATGGAACGATGAAGCCAGTCTTGGATAGGATATTACCCTACTTTTTCTTTTAATTGACTATCTGATATCCGGCCATCCGATGGTTAACGAAGGTAGAAGGTAAAAGCGATTTTATTGAAGACCACCGAGTAATTTCATTTCGGCAGCATTACGGACCTCAAAAATTTACAATGTCCGGTTTAATACTGTTCAAATTCCCCGCAAATGGCTGCGAACTCGGCACTTCCGATTCCTAATTAAGGGAATCGTCGATATTGGTAAATTGACCGCTGCGAGCGATATGCTCGTATCAGCGCCGAATCGATAATTGTTTAAGCATCGAACATTTTAATGCTGGTTTAATTCGCCGTTGTATTGCTCGCTTAGAACATCAACGTCGGCGTTGATTGTTTAAAAAAAAAAAAAACGAAAACAAGATTCAACCCATTGCCCGCCGCAATTCCAAAATCCAAAAGAAAATTCAATCAACTGTATAACGATATTCATACTAACCAACTGGTACCATTTCTGCCATAATTGTTATTGTTTTTATCCAAATATAATAATCAAAGCTCGTCCCACTTTTGGGTCATTGGTCGAATGTGCTATAGTATACTAAAAAGAAAACAAAATTAAAATTATACATTCCTTTTATTCAGTCTCCCAAAAATATTGTCGGATAATGGATTGAATTTAAAACTGATTTTCTTCGATTCACTAAATTGTTGCTTAACCGTTAGCACTCGAATGGCGCCACTAAAAATTGCTATACCATTATTCAAAATATTTTTCATATTATTAAATTTGTTCGTATTTAATAAACTACTAAATATTTCACTATTGTATCGGATAATGGGTTGAATTTAAAACTGATTTTCTTCGATTCACTAAATTGTTGCTTAACCCTTAGCACTCGAATGGCGCCACTAAAAATTGCTATACCATTATTCAAAATATTTTTCATATTATTAAATTTGTTCGTATTTAATAAACTACTAAATATTTCACTATTGTATCGGATAATGGGTTGAATTTAAAACTGATTTTCTTCGATTCACTAAATTGTTGCTTAGCCCTTAGCACTCGAATGGCGCCACTAAAAATTTGCTATACCATTATTCAAAATATTTTTCATATTATTAAATTTGTTTGTATTCAATAAATTACTAAACACTCCAGTATTGTACGAGCAAATTGCGCCATTTTCATATGTATAACACGAATAAAATATATATATAGAAAGGAAATATTCTAGGTCGGAAGAAACGTTTCGTTTTGGTGTTCAAATAGCTTCGAGTGCAAAGGGTTAACATGTGTTCATCCCCTAAGCTCTTCAATTGCCATTCTATTGCCACTGAACACTGGCGCCATTATGTCGATTTCCGACACGAAAAACGTACCTAAGCGATCGAATAGCCCGTAGCATTCCCGGCTACAAAAATTGATTACGCGGGGTTTCGGTTTCGGTTCGAAATTCTGTGCAAACAGTTCGGAACGGTCGGGGCTCCGATTGCTAATTAAAATGATCATCGATATTGGCCAATCGATCGGCGGCCTACGGACGATATGCCAGAGTATCGGCGGCCGAATGAAAATGCGGCCTAACAGCCGCGCGCGGCTCTCCCGACGGTGCGGCCGCGGTTTCGCTACATCGCAGATGATATCTGTGGGACCGAATGCACGTGCCAATGGATTCCCGGAAGGGTTGAAATTAATTATGGGAGCGTTGTAGCTATTAGGAAGGCGGCATGCTACGCAACGGCGCGCGAACAACGACAGAAAGTTTCCGCGTTTTCGGGGGATCGAACCGGCCGGGCACGATAGTGTTTACCGTCGCGCTCCGGCGGCCATTAGCCTTCTCGATTCGTTCGCGATTGCTATTCCGTTCCCCTTCAACCGGCCCAACGATCCAGAAATCGTCTTGATTGCTTATTACCGAACTTTCGGCGCTCCCGTTCCCCTTTGGATTATCGCGCAAAAATTCAAATCTACCATCTTCGACTCGGAAACTTCGTGGCGAACATACACCACTGATCCGTGTCCGTGTACAGGTCGTTCCAAAATTATATCTCGCGACCTCTGCACCTCTGGATCGGTGGGGGTCCGTTGAAAACAATGAACCGCAAAATTGACCTCGCCCAGAGTCGGGCAAAAATTTGTTTGAAAGTTTCGAATACAAATAAATGAAAGCTGTCTGTTATTCGAACTCTCGGTTACATATTCGCCACAGTTCGTCCGTCAGATACTTTTCACGATTTTCATTTGTCGTGCCTCATCCCTTTGAGTCTCAAGTATGTACTTTTGGGACACCCTGTAGACACATGACATAGTATGCGAAACTTTAATATTGTTTTCTAAGAGAACGGTTGACTGGAGACCAACAGTTCCTCCGAGACTTTTGTTCCTCGCGATGAGCCCTGCAGGATGCAATGGAATGAAACGTTTGACCTTGGAAAAAAGGGTCAAGGTCAACCTCTTGTTTCTAACGTTTTCTCCCGTGAAGCGAGGAACCTCTTGCGCGCGAAGCGGAAGAGGAACGCGCGACATTCCTCCGGATCAAGAATTAATACCGTTAATAAGAATTCTTAGGGGTTGGTGCACGGGGTCCCACGTCCAGCGGGCAATATCTTTTCCGGTCGGCGATCCGAAACGAAGGAATCCAAAGGACGTCTGGGCCTCCATTTATCCAGCAGCACGGTTTCTAATATCAGACACTCCGCGCACGAATCCTCGGCTCTCTCGCGTCATCTCCCACCCCTACACACACGCACACACACACACACACATACACGGCCGGGATAGCGGGTCGAGCAAGCCGTTGCCTCGAAAAATGTTGCTGGCCATCGGCGCGCTGAAAAATGCCGGCTATCTCGATAGAATATCGAATCGAACCTCAATCCCTCCGACAGCCGCCACCACCCCCACCCACCCCCCGTACAAACCGTCTATTGTCCTTTCGCCTAACCCCCGTTCGACTTTCGCAGGCCGTCTCATTGGCGCGGGTCGCCGATGTGAAAAACGAATTTTCTTATCGTTTCCCGGGCAAGAAAAACCGTGCCCTCCCTTTTCCGCGGGGCGGGAAAAACCGGGATTGTTCTATCGCGTTATAGTGAGTCATCGGGAGTCGTTTGTACCGTTTCGGGAGCAATTTCTCGATCGCCGATGCCGGACCCTCGATAAGGAATTCGGTCCGCGATCAGTCTTGTAATTTGTGACGCGAATACCGCCCGGAAGTAATGGCTTGGCAACCGATGTAATGGAGATCATGCTGCGTGGACGATATTTTCCGAGAGAGTGGGGGGTGGGGGGAGTACGCTGTTGGAGCGAGTCCTGTGAATCGACTGCTGATTTTTATGCGAATTTTCGCGAACCACTCGCCGCCGAGCGAAACCGTAATGGACGAAGTTTCCCGGAAATGGACACACTGATGTAAATGCGAAATTGCTGATCGTTCGACTTTCCTGATTTCCTCTGGAAGAATCTTGCGGTACAATTTATTTACGGTGGAGACTGTACTTGTTTAAGTTTAGTTTCTACTTGTCTCAAATTGTCGATTTTTGGCCATTTCTCACCGTTTATTTGAGTAATTCGTTTGAGACAGCTTGTGGGGCATTAATTGTACAATATTTTATTTATCTACTCGAGGGTTAACTATCTACATTTGATAATTTCGGGTGAACCACTTTAGTTCCGAAAATAAAGTATAATATATAAAAATAAAATGTAAAACATAAACACGAAACAATCAACTATGTTTGTAATTATTTTCTTAATAGAATATATATTATTATTGTACTAAAAGACTGTTTTAATACGGAAATATCTCTGACCCAAACGCCTCTTTAATACTCACATTTTGGTTGATTTTGACTCGCTGGCGAAAAAGATTGCCGACCCCTGATCTACTCAAAAGTGCCATTTTGCAAAAGCCTCCTAATAGTTGTGGCATCGTGATTTATTATTATACTCAACGATTATGCTTACCTAGTTAGAGATTTAATAGACAACACTAGCTAAAAATAAATAATTAAAAAAAATCTCTCTCGACGAACCTCGCCCTTATTAATTATAACTAGACCGCGTATCTTGTGAATAGACTGCGGACCTTTGTGCAAAATAAAATTTATGTACCTGAATTGCAACAAACTGAAATAGAAATTTATTTTCTTTCTTAATATGCTTAACAGGTTGATAAGAATGTAACAGCATTTTAAAATCTTTCCAACGTTTTTACTGTTTTAACATACGCTTACCCAGTTTTGTCATAAATGACGTCCGCAGTCTACTAATACAAGTGGTTGCTGCGACCATGAACAATTAATTTAAGAAAACAAATACACGATGTACAAGGCAGAAAGATATTTTATAAATTTAGAAAAACTGTTGGGGTATTTCCATCCTATTAAAATTACCAAGAGGAGGAACTAATGTCTCATTTAAGATAAACAGAATTTTTAAAAACAGTTGACGAAGTGTATACATTTTGCAGGAAGGAAGATTTTACTAAATGTTCGACAGACAATAAATTATGAATTTTAATAAGCTGATTTTCACCATTCTGAAGGCAGAACTAATTTTTAAAAACAGTCGAAACGTCGTATTATGATCAAAAGTATACAATAAATTCTCCATAAAAGATTTGACGCAACACATTCCAACAGAAGTGTGATTTGCCCTTGAATATTATAATAACAATTAAAATTTGTTAACACAAAATTATGCCATGTTCTCAAAATTCTTTAAATTCTCCACGGTTTTAAATATTTTAAATATTAATTTCCATCATCTAACGCACAAGATCCGCAGTCTAATTATAAATAAATATATGTCCAATAAGAGCTGCGTGCTATAAACCAGTCAAAATTGTAATGTTTGAATGGCAGAGTTTCTGAGTTTCTCAGCACTCGAATTTTTTTACATTATTAAATTAGTTTGTATGCAATAAATTACTAAATACTTCAGCACTGTACGAGTAAATTGCACTATTATGAATTCTGTATAAATATATTGTATGCATAACATGCAAATATATTTATACAGGGGAAATATTCTAGGTTTCGTTTTGTAGTTAAAGTAGGTACGGGTGCAAAGGGTTAACAACGTCGGAAGCCGCGAATAAATAATCGCGGAACGTCGTTCCCGTTGGGTGTCGTTTAATCAGATCTCCGAGGGTATCCCACGTGACCATGCGTCTAGCAAAACAACGTTCTTTTATCATGGTTACGAGGTCCGCGTCGTCGACGCTTATCATTATCGCGGTCGGACACGCAGGACATTCCGAATCCGCTCGTTTTCCGGACGCGATCGAGTGAATCATCGCATGGTGACCCATCAGGGGTCCCCACGGGGGCGGGAAACGCGATTTTTGAACCGACACCGGGACACGTAGGCGTCGACGCTGAGCGCGATTTAATAGGCCGCCGGTAAACATTGCGAGCGAAGAAGAGACGAAATCGATTCCGGATGATCGACGAGCGCCGAGTTCGAATTGCTTCTCTCGCTGAAATTAAATATATTTTCGATTGCCA
>CM052129.1:2197214-2208525 GCA_028454255.1 Halictus ligatus
AAAAAATTAATTTTTCCACGGCGAAACATCGTCGGGGGAATTTCGCCGTAATTTTAATTGAGTTTACCCTTCTCATCGGGACCACGCCCAGTTTTTATTTTGACCAAATTGACGCAGGTTTCCGCGGAAAATTAATTTCTCCACGGTGCAACTTCGTCGGGGAATCGCGCCATCATTTTAATCGAGTTTGCCCTCTCCATCGGGACCACGCCTAGTTTTTATTTTGACCAAATCTTTCCGCGAGAAACGAGTCCTTGCACGGTGAAGCTTCGTCGGGACATTTTGGGATACTTTTAATCGAGTTTCCCTTTTGATACAGGGCCGTGTCCAATTTTGTATGAAACCGACGCAGACGCACGGACGAAGGCGGCAGGACGTTGACCGCCACGAGCAGGCCGATACATCAAGCGGACAGACCAAACAGAAAATGTTTATCACCCGCGAACGCGATAAGGAGGCTGATAAGAGCCGTAACGGGGGCGTTTCGAACGGGTTCGTTAAACCGTTCGCGACATTGAAAATCGAAAAGGGGGATCGGTCTCTCCGGCGAACCCGACCGCCTTATCAGGGTGGGGGAGGGGGTTAATAACATAACAATGGAAAGAGTTAATTTGCTGCCGGGTCGGGAAGAAAGGGATCCTCTCGGATAAGAGGAGCACAGGATCCGGACACGGGGGTCGTTCCGAGTTGGTACGTCCTAAGGACGAGCGATCCTGGCGGTGCGTTATCTCGCCGTGAGTCGCCAGTCGAGCGCACGAGGAGATCGTTTGGATAACGATCGAGAGGTCCGGCAGGAAACGGAGAGGAAGAAGAGGGTCCCGGGACAAAAAGAGGAACAGGAACGACCGGGGTAACTAGGCGGACAGCTGGCTCGACAGGAAGGTTCTTTTCGTTCCACGGAAGTCTCCCGAATGAATAAAATAGAGCCATCTAAGGCTGTTTTAGCTCCCCGGCGTTACCTCGTCACGTTCCACCGGCTGGAATCCTCGAACGGATACCTTTGCCACTGGCATTCACCCATTGCCCGTTGCCGACGGGCTCTTCTGCCACCATTGTGATCTACAGTTCTTCTTCATTTGCAAGTTTTCTGTCAGCTTTTCGCTTCGAGGACCCAAGAACGATGTTAGGGTCCCAGGCGTCCGACCTGGACTATTTCATCCTCGTTAATTTAACATTTGTGGGCATCAGCTTTTCACTTTGAGGGCCTAAAATCAATAGAGTCTAGGCTTTGGAGATAGTCTTCTGGTTCAAAGTATAGTCAAGTTTGATTTTATAATATTTTACTGGTTGGGGTCGGTGAATGAGTTCATCCTGCACCATTTCTTTTAGGTTAGACTTGGATTATGACGTAAAAACTCCATTTAGCAGCTAGCTTAGGCTATGTTATCTTACTTCATGCAGCACTTAGGTTAGGTTATGTTATTTTAGATAAGTTTGGTTGTACAGCATTTAATTCGATAGCGATGGTGTCTGGGTCCATTTCTTTTAGGAACATCGTTTGATTAATTAGCTTCAAAGGCGGACTAGCAGCTAGGTTAGGTTATGCGGTTATGCTGGGTCAATCGTGAACCATTCTTCCATGGACGCCATTTAAGTCTCAGCTTCCCAGAAAAATTAGCTAAGTTAGGTTAGGCCTTCATCGTTAGGGCATAGTAGGTTCGATTTCAAAGCAGGTAGCTTTTGGATGACAGCATCTAGATCCATTTTTGCCAATCTCTTCGATAATCAAGGAAACCAAATGATAATCGCAGTGGGACACTTGATGATCAATTACCATTTAGTTTTAATAAATCAAACAAGAGGATGGCTTGAGAGGGTTTCGAAAAGGCTTTATTAAAATCGAGTGACGTCAAGTTTGATATTACAACGTTTAGGAGAGCAGGTTCAAAGAAACTTTTCTCCGCCATTATTGGCACACTACAAGATAACCGAGTCTAGGTTTATAGCGTTTCCATAGGAAACGCACCCGCTCGACGATGAGGCACTGCGAAGTTTGGAGTATAGAGTAGTCTGGTCTTGGCCCTGAAGTGGCAGATTACCCAAAGTTTATGCCCGTTCGCTCTTTAGTTGAGCAGATACGGATCGTCTGTAATGACGGCTCCCCTCCATGAATAAAATCTCCCCTTTATGCGACCTGTACAATTTTCTCGTAATTCCTCCAAACCTGATATTACATTCCAAAAGCTGTCTTGATTGGTTCAAAAATGATTGTACAATCCTAATAATGTTAAGGACTTGAAAATACAAATCAGTCTTAAGTCAAATAAGTTAATAAAAATCGATGGTTAGGTAGCTAAATACTGGTTTGTACTTGATCTACTTCTCTTGGTCATAAATGCACAAAATTTATAAAGAAAGTCGCACGACTGCTACCAGAATGTGGTGATCTACTTAATCGACCGATGGTAACAATTTTGGCAACGAAGGGGGAATTAGGGATAAAACAGAGAATAGTCAACCACTAAGTCTTCCGGTGAGTCCTCGTCAATCTTGTAAGAGCATATTTTTTAATAAACCATGAACGTATCAATTACTCTAAAATATGTGGCCAAGAATACTCATCGAGGAGCAAAGAAAGGTGTCCAAATCCTACCGATAAGTCACCAGCACCGGCCCAAGAGGATTCGCGTCCATTGTTGGGACAAGATTGTCCCGGGAGAAGCTGAAGAACGGCATGCGGCTTTATTAAAGTTAAACAATCGCCAGGACAGCGTAATCTTGGCTGGAGCTGCTCGAGCACGCAACCTAGGATCACTGTCCGCCCCTTCCGCGAGGATTGATGCGTCTTAAGGGGGCCGGCATGGTTTGAATCCATGCAAGGGTCAAAATCTAGACAAACTGCCGCTTCAATATTGCAATGACCAGTTCAGAAGTGGTCAATTGTGTTTCCTAAAAGTCCAATCTACGTCTGTATGGAGCCCAAATTGCGAATTTTTACCTCATCTTGGAGGAATTTGTAATATTCGGCAGAAAATTCGAATTCCGAAGCAAGTACGACGTCGCAAGATTGCTGCCGCTGGGAGATTCTCTTAATTTCGAGAGATTTAACTCCATACAGACGTAGCAAGGACATGTACGAACACGGTAGTATGTATTTCTAATCGATTACTCACTTATTTAAGACGTAAAATGTCTAGAAAAAAGGGCACAGGGTGACATAGCGTAACAGTCAAGGCCAAATGCCTGCCGGCCCCCTTAACACCTCCTGGCATCCATCTTTCGCGTCCGCCGCCTCTTTCCAGTTGCATCCGTACGCGAGAACCGCGCGGGTGGTTGTCCTTGCGGCAAACCCGGCCCGGTAAACATCGACGAACGCCGGAATTGTTATCCGAGACTGTTTCCCTGGGAAACTACCACCCACGCCCACCCCCAACGAAAGGAGACGACGACCCCGATACGGTCAGAATTTGCAACCACGGAACGGCTCGGACAGTTTTATCGTTATTGCGGCCCGCGTTTCGTGGAACGGAGAACGTTTCCGTCCCGGTTCTGAGTGAATATGGATGGGGGTGGGGGTGGTGGTTACTTTCGACTCGGGACGATTTAGACGCTCGTCGGATGCCACGGTTGCTTAGAGACTTGGACGATTGTCAAGGGTCGGCCAGGGAGTCCGCTCGGGATTCTCCTTTCTCAGAATCTGAGATTTACCGACACTTCACATGCCGGACGTGAACCCCCAAATTCCCGCGACGACGAAGTTATTTAATTAATGCAACCAGGAGTTTAATGATCTGTGCTCCTTACCTACCGGAAACTAAGAAATCTTCTGTTACGTTAAAATGCCAAACGAATTCGGTGGTGTCACTGGGGACGGCTTGTTGGTTCACAATTGAAATTTAGAGGATTAGCTGATCAGAGTTTATGTTTCAGCGCATGGGTCTTTTTGGTGGCACTGTCTAGGTCTGTGTTAAACTATACCGTCAGTCGTCTTAGCAGTTTTTGTTATGGCACGTATTGGCCAGTAGATTTTTACCATCGGCCTCAACAGCTCGTACGGGTATCATAATCCTTAGAGAAACCGCGCCAAGGTCTCAAGGAGTCCCCGAAGAAGTACATGATTGGCTGAAGTGGCTAATTCAGTCCCAGCCAATCAGGACGATTCGGGGAATAGCTAAAAAGTCTCGTAGGCTTCGGGTTAGTGAGATAGAGCGTTAGACAGAGAGACACCACAGAGTCGCGTCGAGTAAGAACATAGCACAACGTTGTAAACTCAGAGCGAATAAACCTAAGTTCCTGGTCGAATACGTTGGGGAGGTTCCGTCAAAACCTCACCCAACCATATCCTTACAGGTCTATTGGGTATAATTGAAAGGTAATTTATAGGGTGGTATTGAGTGTTTTCTTTCTGAAGATTGAAGAGTTTTAGGCTTACTTTCGAAGCGTTTGACCAACAGAAGTATCTGGACCAGTCCCGTCTAGCTATTGCCCGTGCGGGCAGAGAATTTGGTACGCAAAGAGCGCCGAGAAACGCCAGTGCCAGCGACGCCAGCGCCAGCGATGCCAGCGCCGCTGCGGCCCAGGACGCCCGCTTTCGGTGGTTCTGACGTCACGTTGCCCTCAGCTGTGCCCGCGGGGCCCTTGCTCGAGACTTGCTGAAGGGGACTGAACTGCTTACATCTCTTCGTAACCAAAACGAGTCAATATAATTTCGGCGGTAATGTAGCTTGAAATATAAAAGTGTTCGCTAATAATAGTGGGCGCAACCTAAAATAAAATAGTTTAAAAATAAAAGCCTACTCGATTCCAGTGGAGTTCGAGCTTTATTTTGCAATTTTACAAATTTTGCAATTTGTCGGGTTGCGAGTTGTTGATCAGGTGTAACCCCCGGAAAGAATTGAAAATGTGTGACGGTAGTTTTCCGCGGAAGTGGATTCCACAGGGTGGCAAACTGTCGTTCCTCCCTTCCCGGAACGAAAATCACCATTTATTATTATCACGCAGCCGGCACGACGACGTGACGATTCCCGTGAAATATTCATCGACATCGGCCGATAAATCCGTCCTCGAAGCAACAGGTTAAACGTAGAACGTTTCTACACACTGACCTATCGCACTTACTCTCTTTCTACCGACGCGACGATAAATAATTAAGCCCGAATCGACGTCCGTTACGGTGGAATAACGATTCAGGTTCGCGAAACCGAAACAACCAATCGGTGGTCGGGAACTCGTGGGAAATTCCGATCGGTGGTAACCGGCGAATTTTGTTTCTTGCTTTTGTAATTATCTCCTCGATGGCCGACGTTGTTTTCAATCCCAGATTTCTACGTTTATTTAATTATAGGGTGCGGAACCGAATTTACCTATACAAATTCTACTTATTTTTAAAACATAATACGTGTTTAAAAAAAGTACAAATAATACATGTTTACTAATACTAATTTAATAATACATGTTTGCAAGTTTAAATCAGTTAATATATATGTTATATATCTCTTCTTTTAATATTCATTGCTCTTCAAAAATAAATTATTATTAATATAGTCACAGTAATAGGTACCCCCACAATAATTCGGTCCTTTATCCTACGGTATTTCTATATTTTCTTGTAAAATATTAACACATTTCTAAGATTCTGGAGATAGTTAAAACAATTTTCTGAAACGGTAAATTAATTTTTCTTCATGGTAAATTAATCTCAGAAATCTTCAGTGATTACTAAATGAGTTAAAGATTTCGCAACAATCGATACAATCTGTATAATCGCAAGACCCGCGGATCTATATGCAAAATAAGAATGATCGGCACGAATTGCAAGAAATGACGAAGCATATATACCATATATATAGTCCAACCATCGGTTTTAGGCCCGCGCAAACACGAAGCGTCGCGATACTAATTCACGAAGCACGCTACGCCTCCGCTCCGTAAACCTGATTGTCCCCCGGTGGAGCTCGACCAGAGGGATCGAGCCGGTTCGAAAATCGATCCCGAAACCTGGCGGACATTTTTCCAGCAAACACCCTGCGAAGAACGTCAACGACGATATCCGGTTGTGAAAACGCATTCCCCTCGAGGAGAAACGAGCGCGATTTCCGCGCTCAAAGGGGGACAAGAAAAGGAAGGAGAATAAGCTGGAAGAAAGAAAGAAAGAAAAAAAAGGAACGCGAAAGAGGAAAGTAGCAAACGGTGGATCATCGTAAATCTCTCGACGGAGTTCGGGTTCTCCCGGATTCCTGTTCCCGGAAGATAAAGACAATGCGATAAAGGGGAACGAAGTTCGCGAGCGGGGAATACGTCACAAAGAATACCGGATAGAGCATCATCGCCGGTGTGCGTCTGTTATTGTTCTTGATCGGATTCGAGCCGCTTCGGCCCGATTTGCGATCCCGTTGATCCCCGGCGCGGCGCGCTCCCGAGGGAACCGGAAACCGGAGAAAATCGACGACCGAAAGCGCCGAGTTCGAGACACCGAGATCGTTCCCGAGTTTAGGCTGAAATCGGTACCGACTCCGGCGATCGTTCTTATTGCGATCTACTTCTTTGTCCGATGCTATCGGCGCTCTGATAGATCGCCAGCTCGGCGTTGCTGCGAGCGTGCCGATGGGGACTCTGAAATGGGTTGACAAGTATTGCTGCTTTCTGTTTAGGCTTCGTTTGAAATTTAAGCTGTCTTATAGTGAGAGCGATGTAGAAAGTAATGGAATTATTATTAGACATAAGTGGATCATGGCAAGTCTACCGAGTCTGTGGAAAAGGTTGATAAGCATCGTTGCTCTTCATCTAGACTTCGTCCATTTTAGTTTGGAATTTTCATTGAAGCTGTCTAACAGTGTGAAAAATTCAAAGCGGAATTATTTAATTTTTATGAATTTCTTGTTCCACCACGACGATGTGTAAAATTGAAAACTATTACTGCGGATCTAACTGCAGAATGAAAATTGTCCGACACAGTTTCGAAATATAGAAGGTGCAGTTCATTTTCGATTTTAAAATCTTTTCACCACATGCAGCAAACTAATTGTTCTCAAAAAATAGATGGTCCAATTTTAACGCTAGATTTGCGTAGCGCTAAAAAGCATGTGTCTATCCAAGTTTTCTGCCAGTTTTAAAATAATATTGACCTAAGGAAATAAATTCGTTGATTAATTCCACGTAGATGGATCTTCACAGTCTCAATAATCGTAAATTAACCCTTTGTATTCGAGTGGTGATACTGTAACACCACTAGAAATTGTTGTGGCATTAATTCAAAGAAATTGCAAAAAGTATTGCAAAATATTTGTTACGTTACGAAATTTGTATTTAACAGATCACTAAACATTTAAATATTGTATGTAGAAATCGGATCAGTTTCGTGTGAATGAAATGAAAATATTGTAAGACGGAAGAAAAATATTAGAAACTAAAAATATTAGAGTTAAAAATATTAGAACCCGTCGTTTTGACCCACTGTTAAAAAGGTTATGATCCTTTCAACACGTTGACCGCCATGTCGCCCGTACGTGGCTGACGGAATTATTCGTCCAGGTTTCAAAATGAATTTTCACGTTGATATATTCATTGTACCGAATTTGATTAGGAACTGTCAAATGCAGGAAAATCGGAGAACTGCTCAATATCATGCATTTAATTTTTTCCAATTTTTATTTCACTAACCAGCTAACTGTGGAATGTAATTTGAAAAATCCCTCACGGCGCGGAATGAAAATCGAACAATGACGAGTATACACGTCGAACGCAGGCCGAATGCGGCTATTACAAAACCGAAAGCCCTTGTAAAGCTAAATGAGAAAGAATCACTTTTTTATTCGATAAGAATCTAACAATTCATTAACGTTAACTGCACCGCAACAGAGTTTCGGACTATCACAGTTAACTGGTTAAATAACTTGCGGAATTAAATAACTTAAATAACTTAATTAACGTTAAACAACTTTAAGAAAGTTAAAGAAAACTTTAAACTTTAAGAAAGTGTTGAAAGTGGCCGAATATTCCCGAGGCCGACTGTAACCATTTTGACTGCGAACAGCTCCGTTGGATTTCAGAATAAAACCGCGCGGCCTCCGCCGCGTATTCAATCGGTGAACAAATTGTTGACAATGGCCGGTAGTAGGTGGTAAACAATGAAATTATTCCGTGGATGCAAACGACAGGGAATTTTCAGATGGAAACGCGTAGCCGGGAGCGGTCCCGGTTTACGAGCGTAGTCCGATAACGCGTCGTCGTCGCGTTCCGCGAACGTTTAACGCGTCGACCTGCGGCGATCTACGACGGGATTTCGAGTTAATTTGTCGCTTGATCGACGATTCGTGGTACCCGCGGGATTTCACGGGCACCGGCTCGACGTCCGACACGCCATAAGGCCCGACGCGGTTAATGAAGCACCATGCGTGTCTCTCCCGGCCACCCTCCCCCCCCCCCACCAACCCTTCCTTGTCACCCCGTATCGGGGCGGTCCTCCTATCGAGCACCTGAGCGATTTATACCTCGCCCGCCGATCGTTCATTGTTATCGCGAATTTTCCGGACTTCTAGCTACTTTTCGATAAGAAGAAACTCATAATATTAGGGAGACCTATAAGTAATCGATTACTTTCGGAATCTAGAACAAACTTTGTAATAAATTCAAGTTTTTATTTCTTAATTTATTATATAATCATCGTCAAGGTCAGTTTGCCATCTTTCCTGCAAATTTTCAATCCCTCTCTTATAGAAATCCAGGATTCGTGAAGCAAAATATGACTCAAGGTGACTCCTTACATCTTCTGCAGAAGCGAATGTTTTATTTCTTAACACTAGGTTCGCGAAGCACTAAAAATGACTATTTCACAATACTTTATAAAAATAACATGAACGTATCTATCAGCGTTTGTAGCAATTTCTTTAATAGTATATACCCGAAGAAATCAATTTGTTAAATAATTACTCACGGATGCGTTCTTACAATCTCAACATTCGCAATTTAAAAATATTAGAATCCGTCATTTTGACGGGTGCCGTAAGTGTTAAATAATGGTGCAGAGATACTTTTTGGAATATTTTGTACTATTACAGTATACCATTACAGTATTAAAGGCAACACAAATTCTCTGCAAATGATTGATTACTTACGGTACCCCTAATAAAATTGAATTGTGGAACTTCGTTCGAATGATTAATATTCTTTTACCAAAGCAACGGAAATATTAAATAAAGAAATGGCGACGCTGCGAGCTCAACGCGAGTACACCACCCTTCCACCCGAAATTAAAAATTAAATCCAACCATATTCACATGTCGAACATGGCGGCAATTTCTGAAACTTTTAACACCAGATTTACCGGACCCGTCAAAATGACGCATTCTAATATTTTTAAATTGCAAATATTGAGATTGTAAGAATGGATCTATCAGAAATTATTTAACAAATTGATTCCTTTGGGTATATATTATTTAAAAAATGGCTACAAACTTTGATAGATACGTTCACGTTACTTTTCTAAAGAAATGTAAAGTAATCATTTTTAGTGCACCGTAAACCGTAAATTTTTAGTGTAACGTTAATAGCGCTATAAAATTAAAGTAGGGGTAGGGTTAGAAACTGATGTAGGGTTAGAAAAATTGTGAGAAATGCCCACAGTGTACTCGTCATCCTCTAGTTAGCAAAGCAGTGGATTTACCGGACCCGTCAAAATGGCGCATTCTAATATTTTTAAATTACGAATATTGAGATTGTACAAATGCATCTACGAGCGATTATTTAACAAATTGATTTCTTTGGGTATATATTATTTAAAAACATGGCTACAAACTTTGATCAATACGTTCGTAATACGAAATGTAAAATAATCATTTTTAGTGCACCGTAAACCGTAAATTTTTAGTGTAACGTTAATAGCACTATAAAATTAAAGTAGGGGTAGGGTTAGAAAAATCGTGAAAAATGCCCACAGTGTACTCGTCATCGTCTAGTTCGCAAACCAGTGGGAGCAACGCTATGCATCGAGCGGGCACTGACGCATCGACACAAGCCACCCCCGTTCGGGGGTGGGAACCTGTCGCGCCCATTCGATCGGCTGCAGCCGGTTCGTTTCTTCAATCGTAACTCGACGCAGGGTAACTCGATATTTTCGCCAGTTTCGTAATCCTAGATTTTCCGGGCCATCTGCCACCATGGGGTCAATCCGACCGGGGTGGTGGGGGGGGGGGCGGAATGGGGTTGAAAGTAGGGGGTGAGTTAATTTCCGCGACCACTTGCGCCTTCGTATTTCTGGAACAATTACCGTACGAATGCAACGAGGGGTAAGATCGAGTGTGTCCCTTTTGTGGAAAATGGTAACTGGCCGGGGGGGTGGCGGAGGGCCTACGGTGGTCTATGGCGGCTATGGCGGTGCCGGGGATGGGTCGGAAGAATGTTGTTAACGCGAGGTTCCGCCTAACACGAACCTAACCCTCGTCTTCTGTTCCATTCAAAGACACCAGGCATAAAATTGGATAGAAACCCCCGGATCGCTCGGTTTTGTTCGGCGCCGAGGTGTTTCGTTTCCGGGGTGAGAAGGGTCTCCGGCAGTAGATTGGACCAGAGTTTAATGGCCCTTAGCTTTATTTCGGGGTTCGTTGTTGTTTGAGTTATTAAGAGCGCCGAGCAATCTACTACTTCTGACGGAATTTAATGTTTTCGAGCGTGCACGATGGGGCGAGATAGAGCGCCGAGCACGGCAGTCTCTCTCTCTCTCTCGTTGCGCCTTTGATAGCGTCGATTAGTTTGCGAGTTAGTTACCGTGTTAGGAGGCATTGCGATGGCGTACAACCACTTCACACGTTTTTAGAAATTCGTACATCGAGAGTGTAACTCGAGAGAATTTCTATTGGGACTTTATATTTTACGTAGCGGAGAAATGAAGTCGAAGATTTTAACCCTTAGCACTCGAATGGTGACTGTTAGGCACCACTGCTGTATCGTTATTCAAAATATTTTTTAGATTGTTAAATTTATTCGTATTTTATAAATTACTAAACACATGAGAAATAACATAGCAAAATAAAAGAATAAAATAGAGAAATAAAATAAAACATAACATGAGACAAATATATAGAAGAGCAATATTCTAGGTGGGAAGAAATGTTTCGTTTTGGAGTTAAAATAGCTTCGAGTGCAAACGGTTAAGTCGCATTCTAAATAATAATTGAAATTTTGTTTGACTCTTCCTTGCCAGCTGTGGACCAATAAATCCATTAAATAGTTTTTAAATTGATGATGTGAATGAATAATAATTTAGGATTGTTAGGATCGTTTTATAAACTACACAGGAACTTATACAGGGTGTTTCGTCTAAAACAGGGCACCTAAATATCTCCTCTACCTCTGAAAATACAAAAAATGTTTCGTA
>CM052129.1:2208625-2222132 GCA_028454255.1 Halictus ligatus
TATCTCCTGGCCGATATATGTCAGTGACTAGTATCTCCTGACCGATATATGTCAGTGGCTGCATAGCATCTCCTGGCAGATATATGTCAGTGGCTACATAGTATCTCCTGGCCGACATATTTCAGTGACTAGTATCTTCTGGCCGATATGTGTCAGTGACTAGTACCTTCTGGCCCACATATGTCAGTGGACAGTATCTCCTAGCCGATCTGTGTCAGTGACTAGTATCTCCTGATCGATATTTGGCAGTGGCTACAGATTATCTCCTGGCCGATATATGTCAGTGGCTACATAGTATCTCCTGGCCAATATTTGTCAGTGGCTAGTTCCTCCCTGCAGATATGTGTCAGTGACTAGTACCTCCTGGCCGACATTTGTCAGTGGCTAGTATCTCCTGGCCGACATATGTGAGTGACTAGTATCTCCTGAGCGATATATGTCAGTGACTAGTATTTCCTGATCGATATATGTCAGTGGCTGCATAGTATCTCCTGACCGATTTATCTCAGTGGCTACATAGTATCTCCTGGCCAATATTTGTCAGTGGCTAGTACTTCCTGGCAGACATATGTCAGTAGATAGTATCTCCTGGCCGATGTATGTCAGTGACTAGCATCTCCTAGCAGATATATGTCAGTGGCTAGTATCTCCTGGCCGATATACGTCCGTGGCTAGACCCGTGTTTTGCACGTGTATCGAGTAAGCACTGTTCATTGAATTATTTCTGTCATTTAACCTAGAAAATTTTTATTTGGAATGCTTACTAACCGATACAGAAAATTTGTATTTTGTATAATATTTTGCATATTGGATCTTATTTGTTTCTTCAATTTAAATGTTGCTTCTAATGTTCTGATTCTAACAAAACCGAAAAGTATTATTTCTGTCATTTAATCTAGAAAATTTTTATTTGGAATGCCTAGTAACCAATACATAAACTTTGTATTTTGCCTAGTAGTTTGCAAAATGGGTCTCATCCGTTTCTCCAATTTAAACATTGCTTCTAATTTTCTGATTGCATCAAAACCGAAAAGTATTATTTCTCACATTTAACCTAGAAAATTTTTATTTTGAATGCCTTGTGACCAATACATAAACTTTGTATTTTGCATAATACTTTGCAAAATGGGTCTCATCCGTTCCTCCAATTTAAATGCTTCTTCTAATTTTCTGATTGCATCAAAACCGAAAAGTATTATTTCTCACATTTAACCTAGAAAATTTTTATTTCGAACGTCTAGTAACCGATACATAAACTTTGTATTTTGCATAATACTTTGCAAAATGGCTCTCATCCGTTCCTCCAATTTAAATGCTTCTTCTAATTTTCTGATTGCATCAAAACCGAAAAGTGGGATCAGAGATGTTACGCATTTTGCGCGTCCATTTTGCGTCGTCAATTAGCCGGCAAATTGTTCATTTCAACGAAACGCAAACGGCCCATCAGAGACGGCACGCGTGTTTTGTATAATTGCGAGCGGCACCGGCCGCAATCTGGCGCGTCGTCATTCACGATTACGATCGATCCGCGTGTAGCGGAATTATAATCAGTCGGAACTGGCTTGTCACCAATGATCATGAACCAATTTCGCCGGTGTCCGACGACGGACGCGCGCGTCGTACATACAGATCGGACAACTGTCCGCGCGTGGCTCATTCATAAGTTTATGGCGCGTGAAATGTGCTGCAGGAATTTACATACCGTACGCGCGCGCGCGCTCGCTCGCGCGAGCCGAACACGCGTCGCGTCGTTCCGCGTATCTGCCTTATAATCGTAACTTAGACAGGACGTTTACGACACCCACGGATGGAAAAGCGTGATGCCGTTAAAAATGGCGTTCGACCGTCGCCCGTGGTCGTCCCACCAATGAATCATGCCGATTCCCCGCTTAATCATTAGCATCGAATATATTTTACCGAGAGCCCGCGTGCGAGATCTTTTCGTCCTCACTATAACGATCAGAAGACTGTGCGTTTTATGCGTTCACGACAGAAATGAGTATATCAATTCCGAAACAATATTTACAGAGTTCAACACTGGAACGACCGGAGCAGTCAAAATGACTGGTTCCTAATTCTTTCTTCTACTATTACTGAAATTGTAGAAATGTTTTCATCGGAAATTTTTTAATGAACATGTTTTAATGAAGCTCATATTACAATAAAAGTTGTATGAAGTCTGAATGGGCACGGTCTTGTCACTGTTCTAGTGTTGAACCTGTATAATAACCAGTCTTTTGTGATGAACACTCCGAACATACAGGGTGTCCCAAAAATGTACTTCCTTGAAGGAGGTAATTTGCACTCACAGTGACTCACATTACTACGATTAGACCGCATTTATACTTGCAACGGAACGAACATAAACGATGTTCCAACCTAATATAATTTATCTGCACAAAGAATCTCATATACAGTGTAGGCCAAAATTGTTGTACGTCCTTGAAAGGGCTGATTCCCGAGGTGATTTCAAGTAACTTTTTCCTTTGCGAAAATTTTCTCCGCGGCTTCGTTAAGGAGATATCAAGGAAGAACACGGACCAATCAGAGCGCGGGTACGGATGACGGGGTCCTGCTCGGCGACGGGCCCCGCTGAGCGTGGCGTTGGCATTGGGCGAGGCGGGGCCCGTTCGTTGTAGCCGCGCTACGATTGGTCCGCGTTTTTCGTTGATAACTACTTAACGGAGCGGCGGAGAAAATTTTTCTAAAGGAAAAAGTTGCTTCAAATAATCTCAGGAATCTGCCCTTTCAAGGAGGTACATTTTTGGGACTTGTACCATTTGTTCAGAACATAAGTGGGCGGGGCTTGTACGACCGATTTCCACCTTTCGTCGTATACTAAATCAGTCATAATGATCAGTCAGTCATATAGATAATAAGCAACCCAAGGATAAACTAAATAAATAAATAATAAGTGTGCTAGTGACTGTTGTGTGGGTTGACTATTGGTGTTAACGGTGACTATTGGGAATTTAGAAACATCGAGATATATCGCGAAATTCTTCTTCAAATCTCTAGTGGTGGGGGTCATAATCACCCCTCTCCCCTCCTCTAGTAGTTTGTTACCCTTTTAAAGATTCAGTTCCGAAATGAACCCTTTGCACTCGAAGCTACCGGGAAAGTTCGTGCCGATTTGTAACCAGTTAACTGTGGAGTTTAATATCCCTCACAGCGCGGAATGAAAATCAAGCAATGACGAATATATACGTCGAACGCAAGTCAAATGCGGCTATTATAAAATCCAAAGCCCTTGCAAAGCTAAATGAGAAAGAATTACTTTTTCATTCGATAAGAATTTAACGATTCATTAACCGCAATAGAGTTTCGGTTTGACGAGTATACTCGTCAGTCGCAGTTAACTGGTCAGGTAGCTGGGACAATTACTCCGACAATTCCAACCACGGATAACATCGCACCGCAGCAGAACAGCGAGGAAAAGCCTTTTTCACGAGAAAGGCCGAGCGGAAGGCTTCCAGCGAGCCTAATCCCCCAGGCTGACACGACGTCACCCCGAAGCGTCAAGTTCCCGGTCTGACAAGAGTCAAGTCCGCGGAATCTAGGTCCCGTCGTTGGGTTTCTTTCGGCGACAATCGAATTAGTCCCATCGCTATCCTCGCCCCGATCCTCTCCATCTGGCCTTGTTCGTCTAGCGGGCGACGCTTTCCCTCCGTCCCGTCCCGTTTCGTTCTCCCTTTTCGTAAACAGTTCCGAACACGTTCGTTCTCTCTCTCCCTCTCTCTCTCTCTCACTCGGTCGCTCGCAGATACCGATTCTCCCCGGCGGCGTTTTTTTTTCCCGACTGCTGTTTTTCCTCCCCACCCTCAGCCTCTCGCGGTTTGCTCTTTCTCTTTCCGGCCCCCCCCCCCCCCCCCCCCCCCCCCCCCAGCGTTCCCGGCGCGGCAACACGCTATCTCGACGATCTAAAATTACCCGGGAAACGACGAACAGCCGACGCTTTCTCGCTAGCAGACGAGCCATCTCGCTCGATTTCGCGCCGACCGACGCTCGCTCTCGGCCCTAACAGGTGAAAAATCGCTGGATCAGACAGCGGATACTACCGCGGATCGGTTTCGGGGTCGTTGTGTTCGAAACGGCCTTCACGGAGTTTCGGCTGCCGGAATCTGGGTCATCGGACGTGGACGAGGCACGTTGTAGGGCGTTTTTGGTGGGATTTTCTTTTTTGAAATTTTTCTAGATCACTCGGTCGATGGCACCCTCCTCCGATCGCATGGTAAAACCATTTCTAATTTTTGAGGTTCAAAAATTCTGGAAATACGTTCTCTTTGTCTGAAGAGGATTTTAACTTGACGATAATAGTCCTGATGAACTGATCCTGACTGATTTGTAGGATTTCTCGAAATTTTTACTAAATCTGTTTCGTAACAGGATAACGTAACCTTTCAGGAAATAGAAATTGTATTTTTCTGTGAACTGTTTAGATTTTTAATGTTTTTTTGTCCCCGTTATAATATAAATATTTCAGGTTTGTTGATTTTGTAAAAGCCGTTCAGTGGATGAACAAACAATTTGTAACCAAAAAGCGCGATGCGATTGCAGTCTGTAGAAGATCGTAGTCGATCCACCGTCTGACGCATCTGCTATTGAACAGACCTCAGACTACGTGTCTGTGCATTACCTACTGCTTCTACTTGCGATAAACGTTCAAGGTAGCCGCGATGT
Source organism: Halictus ligatus (assembly GCA_028454255.1). Taxonomy (NCBI): domain Eukaryota; kingdom Metazoa; phylum Arthropoda; class Insecta; order Hymenoptera; family Halictidae; genus Halictus; species Halictus ligatus. The sequence continues at coordinate 2,213,306 of CM052129.1, forward strand.
TACTCGCCTCGTAAACACTCTGTTATGGTAGATTACATAAAAAGCGAGTCATAGATTTATAAATTGCAGTTATGCACTATAACGTATATACATACAGAATGGTGTATTTATACTACAATTGGAGTTCGGATTTGTTGCATTTATCACAAAAAGAAAAATGAGTGGATCGAACGCAAAACTGTAAACAGATTTAAAGAATGTGAAACTGCATATTATTTTCGATCAAAATTATTCATCCAAGAAACGCGTGGCTCCTGTTGCCTTGCAATTGATGCAAACAATCTTTATCCTGCACAAAAATCCGCAAATCTAATTGCAACATACGAAGAAAAAGTGAAAAATGTTGAGAAAAATATTTGTCTTATTTAATTCTGTTTAGCAAAGTTCGATAATACGTAAGACGCGCTCGCTATTAAGCAGGCATAGGCTCACGTGTCTGACCGTGACTCACCGTTTCTACTTTTTCCTTATACTACTGCGCGCGTGTTTGGCGCACACTCAAACCGAATTTTCTCGAGAACAATACACACTGTATTAAACAGAATTTTTTATTTACTCTGTGAAATCATCCCTCTGCTAGACTGACACCAGACATCGCTAACTTTTATCTTGTACACTTCATTGTGTTTTTCATAATATACGGTATACTTTAACCTGCCATTTCGACGCATAAATATCAGAAGCACCGAGAAATTCTTACATTCTCGTCTTCGTTAATTTACCCCTGACGTGTAAACGATTTCACCCTTAAACAGCTTTCAGCAAACTACAGTACCACCCTTCACAGTTGAAGTATTCAAATGTTATGAGAATTTTAAGCGTTGATGTTCGACACTTAGCATGTTCTGTCCTCGACGAAAAAATCCTGAAACCACGCGAAACTGAAGAACCGCCCCGAAGCCTCCGCCTCTGGAAATCCGGCCGACTCTCGGCAGCGTCTCCGAGAAATCCCGAAAAATCCGCGTCCCCTCTTCGGGGCTCTTCAGCATGCGGGAAATCATCTCGAAGCCATCGCTAGCGAGCGAAGACGGTGATAAACACATCTCGGCGGAGGCGAAAGACGGAAGACTGGGAGCCTGAAGAGGTGGGAGGCGCGAGGAGGACGGCGAGCTGGTGGCCTACCGAGCCGCGAGAGGGAACCGAATCAAGAATGAGCGAGAGAGGGAGAAAGAAAGAGAGAGAGAGAGAGAGAAGAGGCTTCCGAACGACCTGGCAAGAAAGAGAGCAGAGCGCCCAGAGATAAACGGAGAGAGAGAGAAAGATAGAGAGAGAAAGACGGAGAAAGAAAACGCGTCGGGGAGCGAGTGGTCTGGTCTACTCGGACGCAGTTATGCCGACCAGCTCAAACCGGGTGCCGCCAAATCGAACCCCGGTTCGAATTCCGCACGGCCGTGGCCGCATCAGGAAGGGAACGCGAGAGGAAGAGGAAGAGGGATCGTCGGAGGACGCGAGGACCCCGACAAGAAGGAAAAGGAGACGAAGAAGAAGAAGAGGAGGAGGAGGAAGCGGAGGCCCGGCCGACCCAGGACAAAAAAGAAGGTCTCGGTGCCGGTGAGAAAGAACAACACCGTTCGTCGCGAAAGGGAGAGGAGGCAAGAGACGGCGAAAAGAAAGAAAGAAAGAGCGAGGAGAACGAGAAGGTACGTCGAGAGAAGGAAACGGCTTCCTGCCTTTCTGAACCGCCGTTGTGTAGCGAAAAAAAAAGGTTGCCGAGGTGGGGGAGGGGCACGGGGGGTGGTGGTGATAGAGAAAGAGAGTGCGGGGGCGGGTTCGACGAGGGACCAACGGGCTCGGGAGACAAAAACCGAGGGGCAAAAAAGTGAGCAAGAAGGTTGGACAGCGTGCTCCCGGTCGTTAGTGAGGTGTCAGTAAAAGGAGGATGAAAAAGGCATTGTGTTGCTCTCCGGGATGGTCCCTCTCTCGCTTCAACCCCCCCCTCCCCTCTCTCTTCCGCCCTTTCGAGAGTGGAATGTGTGTCGCGTGTGTCTCTCGTCTTCCTTGTGACTAGCTGTAAGCCTCTCTCTTTTTCTCCTTCTTTCTCTCTCTCTCTCTTGTTCTCTTTAGTCTTGCGACGTTGAGGGACCACGTTTTTTGTAGCACCGTGTCGTACACACTGTCACCGGCTCGTGAAAGACACCCGTCGCGTGATCGGCGACCATGTCGAAGTTCATGCGCAAAAATCGGGGCGAAATCGGGCTCGAGGAACGGGCGTCAGCAAGGTCTTCGGTACCTGGGTTCCAGGAGGCGGGGAGCAGGGCTCCGGCGCGATACGATTCCTTCGGGGTCGAGGATATTTTCTGCGGCGATGATTCAGAGACGCACGGCAATCATATGGCCTGTATTTATGACGCGGAATCGACCGAGTTCGATTCGACGCGATTGACAGCGACGGGTGATGGAAGAATCGCGTTTTTAGTCCGACGGAAATAATCGGGGTAGTGGGTCTTCGAGGTTGAACGGCGTTACGTGCGGGGAAACGGTGTGAAGTTGGTCCTCCGGTTCTTTAACGAGTATTCGGGAACGTGGGAGATTAATTTATGGCGCGCTTCAGAATAATTTGAAACAGTACAGGTGATCTGGGAAATTGGGAAACTGGGAACTATTAGTTTGTGCTCGATTTAGAAATTTGAAGGTTTGTCACTGTGTGGTCACCGTGCACACTTTTGTGCTGGGTGCATCCTTGTTTTGTGCTGAATTGCACAATTCTCGATTGAGTATCACAAGTTTGTGCTGGAATTAGAAATGTGGAGTTTTGTGACTGTATTCACCGTGCATACTTTTGTGCTAGGTGTATCCTTGTTTTGTGCTGAATTTCACAATTTTCAATTGAGTATCATAAGTTTGTGCTGGAATTAGAAATGTGGAGTTTTGTCACAGTAACCATCGTGCACACGTTGTGCTAGGTGTATCCTTGTTTTGTGCTGAATTGCACAATTTTCAATTGAGTATTATAAATTTGTGCTGGAATTAGAAATGTCGAGTTTTGTCACAGTAACCATCGTGCACACGTTGTGCTAGGTGTATCCTTGTTTTGTGCTGAATTGCACAATTTTCGATTGAGTATCATAAGTTTGTGCTGGAATTAGAAATGTGGAGTTTTGTGTCTGTATTCACCGTGCATACTTTTGTGCTAGGTGTATCCTTGTTTTGTGCTGAATTGCACAATTTTCAATTGAGTATTATAAATTTGTGCTGGAATTAGAAATGTCGAGTTTTGTCAGAGTAACCATCGTGCACACTTTGTGCTAGGTATATCCTTGTTTTGTGCTGAATTGCACAATTTTCGATTGAGTATTATAAATTTGTGCTGGAATTAGAAATGTCGAGTTTTGTCAGAGTAACCATCGTGCACACTTTGTGCTAGGTATATCCTTGTTTTGTGCTGAATTGCACAATTTTCGATTGAGTATTATAAATTTGTGCTGGAATTAGAAATGTCGAGTTTTGTCAGAGTAACCATCGTGCACACTTTGTGCTAGGTATATCCTTGTTTTGTGCTGAATTGCACAATTTTCGATTGAGTATCATAAGTTTGTGCTGGAATTAGAAATGTGGAGTTTTGTGTCTGTATTCACCGTGCATACTTTTGTGCTAGGTGTATCCTTGTTTTGTGCTGAATTGCACAATTTTCAATTGAGTATTATAAATTTGTGCTGGAATTAGAAATGTCGAGTTTTGTCACAGTATCCATCGTGCACTTTGTGCTAGGTGTATCCTTGTTTTGTGCTGAATTGCACAATTTCTAAATTGAGTATCATAAGTTCGTGCTGGAATTAGAAATGTGGAGTTTTGTTACAGTAACCATCGTGCACACTTTGTGTTAAGTGTATCCTTGTTTTGTGCTGAATCGCACAATTTTCAATTGGGTATCACAAGTTTCTGCTGGAATTAGAAATGTGGAGTTTTGTCACAATATTCATCGTGCACACTTTATGCTATGTGTATCCTTGTTTTGTGCTGAATCGCACAATTTTCAATTGAGTATTATAAATTTGTGCTGGAATTAGAAATGTGCAGATTATTCACAGTAACCATCGTGCACACTTTGTGCTAGGTGTATCCTTGTTTTGTGCTGAATTGCACAATTTCTAAATTGAGTATCATAAGTTCGTGCTGTATATAGAAGCGTGGAGTTTTGTCACAGAATCCACCGTGCACAAGTTGTGCTCGATGCACCCTACTTTGTGCTGATTTCAAAATTACTAATTGATTATCATTCGTTTGTGCAGATATTAGAAATGTCGAGTTTTGTCACAGTATCCATCGTGCACACTTTGTGCTCGTTGCAGCCTGTTTTGTGCCGAATTCCAAAATTTCCAATAGACTACCATTTTGTGCTGTATATAGAAGCGTGGAGTTTTTATCATCCGCCGTGCACACGTGGTCCTCGACGCTATTGTTCTCGATCTACCAGTGTCGAAAACTGCCTTGGTTAATTTGGAAGTATTGTGCATTTGAGCACGTTTGAAATATGGTTCAGAACGAACTCAAAATTTTCGACATGTTCCGTTACCTATTGTTCCAGGTTTGTAGAATTTCTCTCGTGTCGATTTCGTGGGCAAAATGGCTGGGGGACGGTGGCGGCGATTAAGTTGTACGGTTGGCAATGGCGACAGTAAAGAGAAAAATGATATTTCTGTACGGGCTTGTCAGCTGTTCGACGATTGTCAGACTCCGGTCCCTGAAAATTTTCACTGTTTTCTTTCCCGCCTATTAATACCCGGCTGTTTGGATTACGAATGGTGGCTTTAGGAATGCACATACGTCTTCCCTTCTTCGTTTCGTTCAGGAAGAATGCAGCCTTCGTTTGGAAATTTATTTTCTCGCCGGGAGGGGTTCGACCTGTCTCGGCGCCTCTTCTTTTCCTCTCTTTTTCTTTTTCCGCCCGCGTTTCGGGTTACCTCGTGCCCGTCTGTTACACGCAGAACGCGAGAAATGTGGATAGACTGTCGCCTCTCTTTCCCGTTAATGACCGTCAACGCTCTCTTTCACCGAGTTTTTAACTGTCGACTCTTCCCGCGACGTTATTTCGAGCGGAGACACACAATGCTGGCGAAATAATATTAAAATTTTCACAGTGTTTTAAACAGCTTCGCCTGTGCCAGTTTCGCATTTTCCTTTTCCGTCAAACGGCAATTCACAAAGATCCGCAAACCGGTGATTATGCTTTGGCATTTCACTTCCCAAAAATATGGAAAAAGTCGAATCTATTTGTCGAATAACCGGATACATAAAACACTAGAAAATGAAAGTCGATGACTGAAAATTACAAACAAACATTTATCTCTCCCATCAGGGGCTGTATCCACACACTAAAACCATATTAAATTATATTAAAAATTTCCTATTAACCTTTTGCACTCCTGTGTCGAGGCTTAGGCAACATTTAACAGATGTTTACAAAATTCCAGAGTGCAAAGGGTTAAATCTGGGTTAAAGGCCATCAAGCTCGCAGAAAGGGTGCCAAACCCTTCAGTCGATGACTGAAAATTACAAACAAACATTTATTTCTTCAATCAGGGGCTGTATCTACAAGCACAAAAACCATATTAAATTATATTAAAAATTTCCTATTAACCTTTTGCACTCCTGTGTCGAGGCTTAGGCAACATTTAACACGTGTTTACAAAATTCCAAGGTGCAAAGGATTAAATCAGGGTTAAAGGCCATCAAGCTCGCAGAAAGGGTGCCAAACCCTTCAGGCAATGACTGAAAATTACAAACAAGCATTTATTTCTTCTATCAGGGGCTGTATCTACATGCACAAAAACCATATTAAATTATATTAAAAATGTCCTATTAACCCTTTGCACTCCTGTGTCGAGACTAAGGTGACATTTAACACGTGTTTACAAAATTCCGGAGTGCAAAGTGTTAAATCTGTTTTAAAGGCCATCAAGCTCGCAGAAGGGTGTGAAACCCTTCAATCAATAACTGAAAATTACAAACAAACATTTATCTCTCCTATCAGGGGCTGTATCCACACCCAAAAACCACATTAAATTAAAAATTTCGTATTAACCCTTTGCACTGCTGTGTCGAGGCTGAGACGACATTTACCAAGTGTTTACAAAATTCCTGAACGAAGCTCGCAGATTGAAGCTTGCAGAAAGGGTGTAAAATAGCAATCCCAACGATAAGCTTTGCTCCAAGAAGACGCGAAAACCCAATTTTTTTCTGTCCGGCGCAAACAGAATACAGGGATGAACTTTCCATCGGAAAACTCTATTCCCCGCGCGGAGAAAGCAGGAGGTAGAAAGCGGAGAAAATCAAATTGCCCGCGCGTCCGTCAACTGTCCCACAGGAAGGTGGGACACAACCACCGAGACATCCTGGTCGCAGGGGGTGTCTGCAAGGGCGTGGGAGGGGAGGGGAGGGGGGGGGGTTGGACGATAACTGCCCCGGGGCAGAAAAATAGAATTCGCTCTTTCTGTTTTTCTTTCTGTCTTTTTTTCAGTTAGCCGCGTCACTGGCCTTTATTGCTGGCCCCCTTTTATTGCGCTGGAACCGCCTCGGAATGACTTTGCACGGTTCTGCTCGTCGAAACACGGGCGCGCACCCTTGAAATATGGAAACGCGCGGAGGGGGAGGGGAGAGTTGCCCGTTTACCGCGGGCCTCATTTCTCCGGCGCGCAATTTCTCCCTCGATTTTTCCGTTCGCCTGGCCGCCTCCGGGAAATTTTATTTCCGCGGAGCTGTCCGGCCGAGCTCCGGCCAGATTAATTGGCCAGATTGCTCATCGGGAACCGCTGTTAGGATCCAAACAATCTCGTTAGACGGACTGGATAGACTAGGCCGGCTAATCGGCCAGCTTCGACTCTCTTTTTCAGCTTCAGTTCTACTTTTGAAACCAGCGAACTCCGCGCACTGAAACTCGCCGCGCTAGAATTGAAATTTTTAGGATTTTTTCTTCGTCGAACTGTGTCGCATCGCGTTCGGAAAAGTTGACAATTTTTGGTCCCTCCGAGTGGAAGTTTAGATCAGAAGACATTCGACTCGTGCGCAAATGCTTTTCCACCATTTTCAACCCATGAAAATTATTAGCACTCGAATGGCGACTATAAGGCACTGCTAGAAATCACTGTATCATTATACAAAATACTCTTTACATTATTAAATTTGTATTCAATAAATTACTGAACACTTCGAAAGTATAATACTTACAACGTATAGTACTTACAAAGTATATAGAAGGGAAATATTGTAGGTTGGAAAAAATGTTTCGTTTCGGAGTCAAAATAGCTTCGAGTGCACAGGGTTAAGGGATGAAACGAACGTGCACGTAACTACTGTATCTGGCAATTTATGCAGAGCTTCTCCATAATCCGTACCTCGAAATGATTTGTTATAAACCTGCGAGTTATGATAGCACTTTTTTTAGTACATTAATCCATTAGTATTGTCTCACCGGCTAGTCTACGTTGCTTTATCAGCAGGCTGTGGAGCTTTTACGTAAATATATCCATTTTCATGAATCATTTTGTACGGTCTACGACAAGAAAAAATTTGTCAAACGAAAGTCGACGTCCACACTCACCGACGTTCCACTACTAAACAAAAATACTACGTTAACAAATGCATGGAACGATGTGTAAATGCATAAAATGGTTTAATTATTAGCAACTCGGTTTGTTGGATTCTTTCGTAGCTTTTGGAAACCGACTGGCTCTTCGTCATTGGATTTCTTCATTATGCAATTCATTGTGGAATCGAGTATACTTTGCGAGCTGTGTTTCTTAATTTCTGGAGGAGAAAGTATAATTAAAAGTTTGTCGGCAGTTTCGTTTCCGAGCGAAGTCGCCCGGAACAGTGCACAAGGATCTAAATATAATTTCACGCTGCTCGCTGCAGATGTTTTAATTAGAATTCTCGATGATCAGAATGAAATGTCTACTTTATTTTCGGTGAAAAATAATTAAACGAAAACATTGTTCCGTGCGCATGACCGGAGCGCGGATGTTTAAGCGAGTTGCGTTTTTGAGCAAACATTCAGAAAGCGAGGTGAAAAACAACTGTATTTCCAGTAACAACAATCCCAACAGATAAAACAAACTAAATTCTTTTAAACCTCGTGCACCGTTCGAAATATTTGTATTGTTCTAAACCGTCTGAAATTCTTTTGAGCTTCGTCTCTTCGTACATTTCGAAATCTTTTACAAGCTATAAATGCATCGAGATGCACAGTCAACGCGATGACGTTTCTTTTCATGCGAAAGTAGTCGCGTCCTAAATTGATCAGACAGTTCGTGTTTCTTTCAACAACCTCCTCGCTACGGAGCTTCGACAAATTTTCCTACCCGCTTCTCGCATATTAAATGAAGAAAAATGCTAACGATTTAATGGCTCCGAAAAGGTTTATTCCTACGCGAAATATTCCTCTACTAAATAACATTCGCGAGTTACATTTACAAAGACAGGAACACGAACTTATCATCGTAAAATTACCACGTGGTGTTACCACCTCGATTTACGTTATTTTTACCTGATGAACACATTCGGTAAATCGACATGCAACGAAAGATATGTGGCATACTTCTTTCCCTCGAAGATACCCAAGCGGTTTCGAGAAAATTACACGACTTATTCGGTGTCAGACATTTATGACTGAAACCATGCGACTCGCATCAATACTGCAGCGAACTAAGTGGATCAAGGTGATAACCTCGAGTGCTCCATCCTGTGGGATAAAACCCTTTTCGGTTTCGATCACAATCTTAAAAATGCAATTTTTATAAATCGCGCTTGTGTGGCAAGAAATTGTAGTCAAAATTCACACTAAACCTCATTCCCTGCAAAACCTCCATTCACACTAAAGCAATACATGTTG
>CM052129.1:2228728-2249528 GCA_028454255.1 Halictus ligatus
ATTTAAAACGATTTTGAAACGAGTATTTGTTATTACATTTTGAGAATTATAGTTTTCTCAAGAGAGCACAAGTTTTTCGCCGGAATTTGAACTATAAACATGCGCGTCTCAGTCGGAACGTAATAAAACCTTGCACCAGCTATACTGTGATGAACTATGATTACTTGACCAACAATGCGAAAAAATTCACTTGCAACAACCTGCAACAAATCTTCCAGAAATTACAGATTTGCTTCAGGAATATTAATGCGGAAGAACGGGTACATTAATTCCACTTATTCTATAATTTGTTCAAAATTTGTGTAATCAGTAAACACCGTGTGAATTCAAATTGATTTTTGTTGCAATTTGAAGCCGTAGATGTTACATTTTTACCTATTAAATTTCATTCGATTATCTCTAATGGTTAAGAAGTTATTATTTTAGACCGCCAAAATGGCATTTTCTGCGCACACAGGTGCTGGATTTCAATACGGGAAAATAAACAGTTTGGACAGTTCACGGGTGCTCGCGCGTTTGTTACTGCGAATTAGACGTCTGCGAGAATAGTTATAGCAATTTTCCGCTGTGGTTGCTGGAAACAGAAGCCACGTAAGAATCTCTTCTTATTTCTTTAAGAATTCTGGTAGATCAAATTTTAACTCCAATGAAAAGTGGAATAATTCATAGATTTTCTTGTATTCATACAAATACAGTATCTACTCGATACATGTCAACAACACGGGCCTCGCCGGTGTCATGTATCGTGCATGTATCGTTATGTGTACACTCCTCGACGTCCGAGGCCTCTCGAGCCTCGTGGCCCTTCCCTGCACCGCGTCAGTGGGGATAATTCAGCGACATTTATCACCCAAGCCTTGGCGACATATACAGAGAAATCACTGTATTTCTAAATTCTCCTAACTTAAATTCTCCACTATTTTAAATTACACCTACCCACTTTTGTCATGAACGCATAAAATCCGCAGTCTAGCAACGAAAACAATAACGAACATAGATCTTAGTAATTACAAGTTGCTCCGATTCACTCTGATTCATAATTGTGATAAGGATAATTTTGATTCGGCTTACTGGAACTATGCGAATTCAGGCGCACACCGCAATAATATTGCTCATCTTCTGCGTCAATGGATTGTTTACAATCTTAGTTTCGCCCCGTGTTTTATTATTATTTAAAACGCAGTGTGTCATTTCGGTATTTTATTTTACGCGTTTCTCGTCAATTGAACTTTCCGTACAGATTAAAAGCGTCAAGGAACGTTCGACAAATTGTTCGTTCGCACAACGACAACAATATAATTTGTTCGAAAACGGCACACACCGAAACCCATACGTTCGCCAAGGGGCTAATTGAAACTTCAATAATCATGAGGGTGTATTGCAGGCGTTTGTGAATTGCCGGCACGAACAAACGCGCGCGAAGCTTCACAGAGCGGAAACTTTAATAATAGTGAATGGAATTATTTTATTATTAACGCGAATCTCTGACTTTCGGATTGAACGTCCAACGATAAATATTTGGGCTCTGCTCTGCTTGGCTAACAACAAATATTCACAATAGCGTTGCTATTAATGCAACAATTTCCTACTGAGAAGTCTGTCAACCTATTGTGCCCCTCGAAACAAATATTTAACGTTGAAAGCAATGACGTAAATTACTTAAAATAAAATAGTTAATTCTATTAGAATTTAGGGGAATACATTTACCCCCTCTCTGCCAGTACCGGACTAGTCACGTGACCGGCCCGTGGCGGAAGAGTGGGGGAATAGCGGCGCAGAAGGGGAAGCGTAGAGTGGGGAAATAGCGGCGTAGAAGGGGAAGCGTAGAGTGGGGAAATAGCGGCGTAGAAGGAAAGCATAGAGTCGGGGAATTGCAGCGCAGAAGGGGAAGCGTAGAGTGGGGGAATTGAGACGTAGAAGGGGACGCGAAGGGTGGGGGAATTGCAGCACAGAAGGGGAAGCGTAGAGTGGGGAAATAGCGGCGTAGAAGGAGAAGCATAGAGTGGGGGAATTACGGCGCAGAAGGGGAAGCCTAGAGTGGGGGAATTGAGACGTAGAAGGGGACGCGAAGAGTGGTGGAATTGCAGCGCAGAAGGGCAAGCGTAGAGTGGGGAAATAGCGGCGTAGAAGGAGAAGCGTAGAGTGGGGGAATTGCGGCGCAGAAGGGGAAGCCTAGAGTGGGGGAATTGAGACGTAGAAGGGGACGCGAAGAGTGGGGGAATAGCAGCGCAGAAGGGCAAGCGTAGAGTGGGGGAATAGCGGCGTAGAAGGGGAAGCTTAGAGTGGGGGAATTGCGGCGCAGAAGGGGAAGCCCAGAGTGGGGGAATTGAGACGTAGAAGGGGATGCGAAGAGTGGGGAGAATTTCAGCGCAGAAGGGCAAGCGTAGAGTGGGGGAATTACGGCGTAGAAGGTGAAGCGTAGAGTAGGGGAATTGCGGCGTAGGAGGGAAGCGTAGAGTGGGGGAACAAGTCTGGCAACGGTGCGACGACGCCGAGAAAAATGGCGGGAATGTGCTCCAAATTTAAACTGAAGTCCAGCCAGGGCACCCTGAGGCACGCAAAGAGAGAAGCGAATTTTTGGTTTCGCGACTCTTACGGATTCTCCAGAACTCGACTAAGCCTCAAGATCCAATGAGAGCTCGGGGCCGCCGACACTTTACAAACGTTTTCCCGTGAACCCGGCGTGTCCTGGGCGGCGGGACGCCAGCTTCTCGGTTAAAAATAACGGCGATGGTAATTATTCAAAGGCATGCGACTGGATATTTTGACACGGTCATGCATGGGGACGACGTCATCGAGGGTTCCATGGAACTCCGTGGCTCACGCATACGGTGTTGCTGAAGAACCGACGACGGAAAGAAAATAATTCCGTAAATAAACACAAAAGTTTCCATACGAATTTCGATCGTCGCAAATTTCTTTCCCTCGTTGAATAAATCAAACTCTGAACCTATTCTCGTGCAATAAACCAAGTCGGGCTGGCTGGGTGAAATTGTAATTGAAAGATTTTTTGAAAATATTCGATTTCTTGGGAAACGATCGAAACCTTTTCCGTTGCTCCATTTTTGTTTCTGCAAGTCGGGTCGTTACGGGTGCAAAAATAAACGGGGATGCTTCCGACGAAGCGGATCTTTTACCGGGCATAAAATCGTGTCGTCGCGTCGCGACGCGGACAAAGGCCCGAGACAAAGACCTTTGAACGGCCGCGGCCTTCTTAGCAGGCCACCCGGTACATTCGCGTCGGCGATAATTTAGTGTCAGAGCTCTAGTGGCCGTAAAACCTCGCGCGAGCAGGAATACTTCGAAGCCTGTCTGCTGCTCGGAACCATAAACAACGATCTCTTATTTCGACGACGCTCGGCTACGCCTATGTCCCACGGCGCCGCCGGCACCGTTTCTCACAGGTGTAGCCGCCTCGTAATGCCTGATCTAGGCGTAGATCTTCGCGATCCGAAATTGGCCATTGTCAAATACTTTTTTCTGCGGCGAAAGATGACGAACGACTGAACGCACGCCGCAATGTTGTCTCAAATGAAATTTATGCTGGTGCCAGGCGAGTTAAGAGCGCATCCATAGTCGACCATAATCAATCTAGAAGTTCGTATAAATTGTTTGTTCCGGAAATTAATTTAGTGCTAACATGTGGCGTCGTTTTATTTTCATTCTCTTTTCTCGTTGATAACTTTTTAACGAGAAACGAGCGACGGTTGAAACCTCGGAGGTTACTCGGAAAGGTGACCTCCACAACGTTTGCCAAGGTGAAGGTCGTCCCAGCTGCCTCCCCTAAACATAACGTTTGCCTTATTTTCAGTGTTAAACATCGTTATTAAATTGCGGACATATTTATTTACTTCAAAGACAGTAGAACAGTATAAGAGAATTGAAAATTTGGAGGATTTATTGAATTAAGAGAAAAAGTAATTGCTATTTGGGCTCCGCCGTTTGCAGTTCACTAGTTCTGAGCAGAAATAGTCTAAATAAATATAAGCAGATAAACAAATCCGGATAGTAAAAACATAAATATTTGCGGCACGGTGAAAGGTTGCATCGTACGAATATCCCCTCGATTTATTGCGCAGGACGGTTCAAAGTGTGAATAAAAATAAAATTCAAATCAGAAGAGCGTGTAAGCTGAAAAAATATTTTTCTGGGACACGCTGGCAGTCATATTTCGAACGGTGTAGACGGCATAGTTTATGATAGTCGTTCCCGTGTGCAGTGCAACGCGCGCGGAACTGCCATGGCAACCAACAATTTGATAGAATTCTTTGCTAAGCCGGCGAGCGACGTTTCAATTGCAATGGGAGCAGCGCCGCGTGGCGTGTCAAGAAATTTATAGTTCTCCGAGGCTCGCAAATTGAATGTTCAGTCTCGAAGTTCGAGACAAGGCTTCCGGAAGGCAGGAAACTGGACGGCTGGCTCCGTGGGTATCGAAACATCGAGCACCCTATGATTTACACGGCATGGGAGTAACCGGTGACTACATGGAACATTAGTTATTCTGTCAATGGAACAGCTGCCTCGAGGCGATCGTCTTGTCCCCGTCATTCCGCTAAAAAGAGCCTATTTTTAACGAGAGATGATTTATGAAATCATTTTTTTTACCGGCCAACAGCGCGCGAGAAACCGTTCTTAATTGGGAATACATTTTTCCCCGGCCAAAAGAATTCAGGGGAAACGGCTTCGCCCCGATACAACTGCGGGAAATAATTCGTCATGCTATTTTTTGGAAGACGATTTTTGACTCGGAAACATTTTCCTGCAAAATAAAATATTTTTTGTTTGAAGGAAAATATTTTTTAAATACAATGTAAAATATTTAAAAATATTCTTGTGAAATAAAATATGATATATTTTCAAATATTTTTCAAATATCTTTTCTTAAGTAAAATATATCATATTTTAAAATATATTTTTGAAATAAAGTATAACATATTTTGATATTTTAAACAAATTCTTTAAAAATAAAATATATTTTATTTGATGGAAAATATTTTTGAAGTAAAATGTAAGGTACTTTAAAATATTCTTTTGAAATAAAATATGGAATATTTTCAAATATTTTTCAAATATCTTTTCTTAAGTAAAATATAAAATATCTTAAAATATTTTTTTTAAGTAAAGTATAAAATATTTTAAGATATTTAAAACAAATTTTTTTAAATAAAATATATTTTATTTGAAGGAAAATATTTTTTAAATAAAATGTAAAATATTTTAAAATATTCTTTTCAAATAAAATATGTTATATTTTCAAATATTTTTCAAATAATATCTTCTTTTTAAGTAAAATATAAAATATATTTTTTTAAATAAACATTTTTAATCTTTCTTTTAAATAAATATTTAAAATCTTTTGAAATAAAAGATTTTAACGTATTTTAAACAAATTTTTCTGAAATAAAATATATTTTATTTGAAGCATTTCTGATTACTAAAACTATTTACAATTAACTGGAGAACGTTCAACAAGTCCAGGGTCCGAGGGAAGTTATTTGTTAAAACATTTCTAACACGAAAAAATTGTTTCCAGCACTAGTATTTTCAACACAGAAATATGATTTGTGACATCGAAGGGGAAAATGATTCATCGGATCATTTTTGCTGGAGCAACAATCGCAACAAACAATTTCAAACGATCACTTTCGACGTGTAATAAGATCGCACAAACGCACGCCTAGATCAATCTCCATTCCGGCAATACATACATCGAAGTACCAATTAATCCCTCTTATGAGGCAGTTCGTGAAATTTACCAGCGAAACGAGCGCTTAACAAATCATTCGATTTTAAACACAGAAAATCTACTGCCAGGCAATCGTTTACAATCATTCGGTCCGAAAACCACGGAAAATCGAGAGAATCGAAAGAGAAGGGGGTGGGGGGATGGCGGTGGAACGAAACGTACGGTTCCGTGTTTATGGTACAGCCGAACGCGTAGCATTTGCAAATTGATAAAACCAGAACGGAGGAAATAACGTTGATCGATCACCGTTCCCGCAGCCAGCTCTCCGTAACAAAAATCGAGAGTGCGCATAAATATCGCGTGTGCCTATAGACAAATTGCTAAATCGATACGTCGGGAGAGGTTGCGAGGTTGCGAGTCTCGCGTTTCGCGATCCCAGCGAGAGACGGCTCGGCCGCCATTAAATTTAATCCTTGCTATTTATCATTCATCGATCCGGGCGCGCGAAACGCTCGCCGATGTTCCCGATGCTCGCCGGCGCGAAGTTAATCTTCGCGACGTGTTGATTAAACGGGCCGATCTAAATACGAAAGGCGATCGCCGGATACGATCGCGATCGGCACCCTCAAGTTACGTCGGCCAGCGAACGATCGAGTCGAGACTGCGGTGGCTGGATCGCGATCGTTTATAGTGGATACTGCCGGTGATCTAATTTCGGCCGGTGCCAGACACGCTCGTGTCACGTTCGATTATGAGCCGGCGAGCTCGCTGTTTACGATCCCGGCCTGTAATTAACCATCGACAGCCGTTGATGGCGGACGGCTCGCGGATGCGACGAGAGTTGTCGCCATTTTCCGGTCACCCACCGCCGAGAGATTGATGGCTCCGATGAAATCTCGATGAACGACACGGGAATCGATTTATCGCCCGCGTTACGCTTTGATCGAGACGCTTGCGATCTGCTTGCCATTTTGGATATACCAATCGCTGCTTCGATTTCGGAAATTTCGGCTTACGGTGGATTGGAATTTTTTGCGGGGGAACTATTGGACTTAGTGCGTTCGGTTTTTGCATACATATTTGTGGATGTTTGGAGCACACGCGTGATTTTCTTCATGCAAATGTACTGAAAATTGTGTGAGTTATGTAGGTTTTGTAGGATGTGTTGTGAAGAGGTTTTCTGATTTTGGGCGCCATTTCTGGGAATTTTTTTTTGGAGGAACTATTAAACTTCACGGATTGGGATTTTGCGTGCATATTTATGGCTGTTTGAGGCACATGTATAATATTTTTCGAGTAAGGATAATACAAATTGCATGAGTTATATTTTTTTTTGTAGGGTGTGTTCTGAAGGGGTTTTCTGATTTTGGATGCCATTTTAGGAATTTTTTTCGGAAGAACTAATAAACTTCGTGGATTAGGATTTTCCACTCACAGTTATGAGTACCAGAAGCAAACGCATAATTTTTTTCAAGCGAAGATAATTAAAATTGCATGAGTTATATATATTTTTATAGAGAATTGGTTGAGGAGGCGGCCTAATATTGTATGCCATCTTTTAGGAATTTTTTTCGGAAGAACTACTAAACTTTGTGTATTAGGATTTTCCACTCACATTTATGAGCATCTGAAGCACACGTATAATTTTTTCAGTCAAAGATAATAAAAATTGCATGAGTTACATATGTTTTTATAGAGTATTTGTTGAGGAGGCGGCCAAGTATTGGACGCCATCTTTTAGGAATTTTTTTCAGAAGAACTAATAAACTTCGTGTATTAGGATTTTCCACTCACGTTTATGAGCATCTGAAGCACACGTATAATTTTTTTCAGTCAAAGATAATAAAAATTGCATGAGTTATATATATGTTTTTATAGAGTATTTTTTGAGGAGGCGGCCTAGTATGAACGCCATCTTTTATGAACTTTTTCCAGAAGAACTGATAAACTTCGTATATTAGGATTCTCCACACACATTTATGAGTACCTCAAGCACACACATAATTTCTCTCAAAGCGAAAATAATAAAGATGCCGGAGTTCTATAGTTTTTTATGGGACATGTTCCGAAGGATAAAAGCATTTTAAAAAATTTACTATTCTTGTTTTCTCAGCAGTTCCGATCAGCAGCAATTCGTAAACCGTTTCTTCTGTCGAAAAATCTGAGCTGGTTCGGTTGAACTTGCAGAAAATTATGCGTCTTTGAAGTGTGATCGAATACTTTTTGCCACGGGTTTGTAGCTGCATCCCCGCAGAACTTGAATTATCCACCTCAAAAAAGAAAGGGAAGAGGGACGAAAAGGGACGGGCGAGCTCAGCGAGAAGAAGGGCGGCGTCAGCGGAAAAACGAGGGCTCTCTCTCTCTCTCTCTCGCTCTCTCTCTCTCGCCCAGCGCGTTCCGAGCTCGTTAATATCGGGCCCGTAAATATTTTTACCTTCGCCGGGCAAACAGAGGCGCGAACTTCTGCGCCCGGGGTTCAATCAGCCGGGCTTACGCGATTTCTTGTTTCCCGTTCAAAGGGAACACAGCCCACAGGCGTTTCCTCCGCGTTCGTCCCGTTCGTTCCTGTTCGTTCGTTTGCCGGTCCCGGGGCGCCCGCGCAATTTCCATTTTTCAAAGGGTCCGCGCGAGCAGGAGGAACCGATGGGAACTTGACGAAACCAAATATGCGCGGCTCGCTGCCGCGAACCGCTTTGATCAGCTTCTTGCACGGGAAAAGGGCGAGTCGCGAGGGCGGCCCGCGAGCCGACGCGTTTCCTCCGCTTTTTCCAGAGACGCGCACCAATCTCGGCGAGTTAATGTACGTCGTCTCTGTTTATGTACCTCTTCCGGGCGCTCGCGCGGCTACGCAGGAAATATTTCCTTGCCGGGGAAATAATTAATATCGAGGATACGTACGGCGGGCCGGGTCGGGCCGGGCGTCGAGCTGTCTCGCGACCTGTTTCGCGATGCTGGCCGTATCTTATCGACGCCGCAAGTTTTTAAAGGTCGTCGAAGGTCACTTAGCACACTAAACACCAACTACTTAACACCGTATCGAATTGATTCGTTTCGTATAAAATTTTGTCAATTTAGTTAATTTTGCAAATTTAGTCAAACCGTGAAACGACCGGTTGACATTCTCCCGTGAACAAGAAAAGAGTTGTCGGCCAGGAGCGATTCCAATATGGCGACGTTCGGAGCGCCACACAGTGGGCAATTTGGACAAAATCGGATTCAAAATGAAGGAAGTTTCGATCGGAATGAGGTAGAGCGATGAAACTTTTTTTAAATTAAAGCTGAAACTTTGTAGAATATGGGAAAAATTGGGAGATTATTACCATCCAATCATTTCGACGAAAAAATGATTTCATTAGTTTTTGTCACAAAAGTCTAGTTTTTGCAAAATCCTGAGGCCTTAGACTAATTTTGAGACCAGATTTGAAGTCAGCGTGAAAAATCTATGGGAAATGATGTATAGCATGTCAAAGAAAAATTTTGTTCCGCGCGTGGTATTGGAAAAACCAAAATTCTCTCGAATTTTTGCACTTTTAACGAAAAAGTTGCTCCCAATATAGGTAATTCAATTGCTAAATTGGAACAGTTAACCGTTAGCACTCGAACGGCGACTCTGAGGCGCCATTAAAAATATTGATTCCTAAAATATTGATGATTGAAAATATTGATTTTAAAATGAAAAAGAAAATCATAATTTCAATGCCCTACTGAAAAAGAAAACTTTCAGTTGCACTGGGTGTATTGGTCCGACGGCTCTTGTATACGTAGAATGGAAATATTCCAAGTCAGAAAAAATGTTTGGTCTTCGAGTTAAAATAGTCGTAGTATTACTTCGAGTAATATGATAAAAAATTAAATGTATCGGAATTTAGCGTCAACATATTCCTGGCGTTTTTCTGATTAAAACGAGCCGAAACACGACAGATTTCAGAGCACATTTGCCTGTTTAATTCATGATTTTGTAGAACCTCGATTATCCGAACTGTTACATAAATGTAACATAAACGTACGTACCGTTCCATCCTAACCTAGACGATTTCTCACGCAAATCAGTAAAGATATAATATTATTGCTAGGCCCTCGCTTAACCTTCACATCGTCCAAACACGTTCCGCCGATCAGTTCGGATAACAGAGGTTCCGCTGTATCGCGAATTAAAGAAGTACGCACGATCCGACGTGTATCGTGTTTGGAGTCATTTTACTCGGGAAAATGTCGCGAATACGTTGACAAAAGTCCCGTAAAGAAACAATTGAAAGCAACGGAGTATCGGTATCAAATTTTGTAGACAGCTTCGCAGGTTGTCGGACGGATAATTCGGGATCACCGTGTAGATAGGTGACGGACACCAACGACGCGAAGAATTCGCGGTGGGTCCAGAGGCAATTTGTCGCCCAACGTAATGCCTTTAAATATCATCACCGGGTCGGACGAGATATCAGCTAATTCCGCGAATTCCTCGCGCGCGCGGGGGCGTAGCGTACGCGCGAGGAAAGGGAAAAACGGCCACGCGGCCGGTGGATATGGGCAGGCGCGAGAACGAGCGAGCTTTAATAGGATCCAAATAGCCGTCGGTGTTCATGCGGAAAATCCGAATTTATGAACCACCGGAAAGATTTAAATTATTTAAATTTCCGAGCGGCCCGCTTTAATCCTGATTTACCACATGGCTCTTCTTGTTACACTAGCACGGGCCGCCGAACAGTTTAACCGACCTGTTATCACGCGGATGATTATAAACCGTGCTCGCCGATAAGCAGCCGTGAAAGTCGAGTGAACTGTTCCCCGAAGTCCCCGATACACATATGCGCATACACGTTATAGGACTCTTCTCGGAGATTATGGCTGCGACCTCGTCATTGAGAACAGCTTAACATTTTACTACCAAGCATCCCACTTTGGTTTACTTCACACCAGTTGTACAGGATGTCCCAAAAATTGTTCGTCTTCGGAAGGAGGGATCCCTGAGGTCATTTGAAGCAATTTTTTCCTTTGCAGAAATTTTGTCCGCGGCTTTGTTCGGGAGTTATTGACGAAGAACACGGACCAATCACAGCGCGGCTAGGCGACGGGCCCCGCTGAGCGTGGCGTTGGCATTGGCTGAGCCGGGGTCCGTCCGCCGCAGCCACGCTGTGATTGGTCCGTGTTTTTCGCTTATAACTCCCGAACGAAGCCGCGGACAACATTTCTGCAAAGGAAAAAGTTACTTAGAACGACCTCAGGAATCGCCTCTTTCAAGGAAATACGACATTTTGGTACAGACTGCATTTTTTATTATTCTAAATTGAGTTATAGACAATCAAGAATTAGTGATCAATAATAGAGAATTGTTGGCTGAATTTTACGGTTACCTCCTCCTAGCTTTTCCCAGTACGAGTATAATTTTTAATAAGGAGCCGAGGTGGGCGCAGAAAACTTTCAATTTTTCCACTAAAACTGTCACAGTAGCACTGTCGTTTTATTATAAAACTTTTCTATGACAAAACAACGCCCTTCAAACTTACCGGGACAATATCGAGAATAATGTTCGTGTTAGTAACATCGTTGGAAAAATGAAATTTGACGTTATCGTCCAGGGCTACCGCTGTTAAAAAGCCGGCCTCCGTCGGCTGAGGCATTGAAGCGGATATTAAGCCACGCAACCGTCGGTCGGAGAATTAATCTGAATGATCAGATAAGAGAAGCAGGTATACATTACCGGACCTGAAGAGAATCAGGGCAGAGGGAGGGGGGCGGAGAGAGAGAGAGAGAGAGAGAGAGGGGCATCCATCCGGGAGAATCAGAGTCCGAAGGGGGGCCTCGGCCGCAGAAAAGACGCCCTCGGCCCCATTACTCGCGTGTTTGCTTTAAACTCCTCGTTTCCTCCGCGCTTCCTTTCCCGCCGCGGCGAAGGTACACGGCATTAATCACCCCGAAAGAGCCGGTGCAGCATGAAGGAAGCAAACTGGAAGTCCGGTTAATCGGTCCCCTAATCTCCGGGGTCCCGTCGTCGATCGATCAAAAAACCGTGTCAGGGATGGGAAGCCCCCCCCCCCCTCCCCCCCCCTCCCGAGCCGTGCGCGTAGCGATCGCGATTTTTCATTTGTTTCGCGCGAAACCAGCCTTTCGTCGGCTCCTCCGGATAGCATGGCGTGCCGGGCCGGGCCGGGCCGCTTTATTCGTATCTCTGTGCCCGGTTAAGTAATTGGAAGGTCTGGCCCGGGTGATTTATCACCGGGTTCCTTGACGGAACGGAAGACGAAGGGTTAGAGGCCAGAGATTGTTGCCGAGGCTGACCAATGATCGATCGTTTCGATAGGTGCACCGGGCAGACCGTCTGTTGTCGGTCTGGGATCGTGATTAAGTGATTTCCGCGGGGGAAAAAAACATCGCGGCGAGAGCGCGAACAACGGAGCGGGCAGCGCCATATTGTTCTAAATGACCCCTCGCCCCCCCCCCCCCGGTATCACGTGGCTGCGCCAGAACCTTCTCGATCCTTCGAAACCGCTCGGCCCCCCTCCCCTCACCCCGAACGAAGAACTTTCAATTTCCGCCAAAAACGAAAGTCGTGCTCGCATTCGAAACAAATAGAACGATGCGCGATAGGTAAGAAAAATTTGATGAGAGGGGGGGATTATTTTAAAGTTCAGCCAATCAATTTGTAACATCCGCTACTGTAGACAACAGGCGATCGCACAGGGGGACGCCGAAACCCGAGCGACGCCCCTGAAGGGTTACTGCAGGAAATTACGGTGATTTCTCTATATATGTCGCCGCGGCCTGGACGATAAGCGTCGCTGAATTATCCCCACTACCGCGGTGTACATCCCGTGAAACTCTAGAGACCTCGGTAAGCATAACGCAGCTTGGGTGCGTCTCCTGGACGCGTCTCCTGGTGGAAGACCGGCGTTGTCGACATATATCGAGAATTCGCCGTATTTCGAAAGATTCTTCGGTGGAAAGATGGGGGAAGGGAAGGGAGAGTTAGGGTGAGCGACAGTTAGGTGAGCGAGGTCTCGAGTGAACGACGTCCGATTGATTTCAGGTCAGAACGACATCAAGAAGCTGCGCAAGGAGAACGAGCAACTGCGTAGGGAGATATGGAGCCTTCGGGACGAGTACGACAAGCTCGAGGAGATCCTGAAGAGGCAGAAGAGCCGCGAGGAGAGCGAAGAATACGAGGTAGCCCGCGGGAAATCGGGACGTAACGAGGGACGAGTGATCAATAATTCGATAACCCGGAGTTCCCGGAATTCGTCTGTTTGTTGCGAGACTCGTTTGCCCCCCCCCCCCCCCCCTAAATCTCTTAGTCGTCCAATAAGAGGAGTCCTTCGTCCTGCCTCCCGTCCTGCATCGTACCAGGAGTCTCGTATCAATGTTTCTTGACTTTTCGCGGAT
The DNA here is from genome assembly GCA_028454255.1 of Halictus ligatus. NCBI lineage: Eukaryota > Metazoa > Arthropoda > Insecta > Hymenoptera > Halictidae > Halictus > Halictus ligatus. Next base: position 2,241,789 of record CM052129.1, read on the forward strand.
GTTTATTCGATTCCCGAGGAGAAACTCCAACCCGAAATTTCGTCAAGACGAATTTTCGAACTTGAATCCCGCAACTGATCCCCGAAACTCACCTAATCGAACTCCTCGTCCCGGCCGGGTAGAACGGGGCGTCAGACCCGTGATCAGAGTGGGAGATTCCAAGGTGTCTTCCTTTTTCAGATTCGTTCCGACGAGGATGACGGCCCGCAGTCCGACTATTCCCTCGAGGAGGAGGAAGAGGTGGAGGAAGAGGAGGAGGAGGCGGAGGAGGACGAGGAGTTCGACGAGGACGAGACCACTCAGGTCCCCGGCAAGGACCTCAATAAAGCTGAACAGCTAGAGAACGCGGAGAACCAGAAAATCTCCTCGGAAAAGATGACCAGCAGCCTGCACCGGCTCCACGTGGACTTCGACGACCTGTCGGTGGTCGAGGAGGAGGAGGAGCTGAAGAAGGAGAAGGAGAAAGTGTCCACGGAGGACGGCCAGCTGTCGAAAGAGGAGAAGGGCCCGTTCCCGATCCTGAAGCCGAGGCATCTACACGAGAACATCCCTTTTTATCCAGCGGCGTACGAGCCGCCGGAGCTGAGTACCCCGAGCTACTATGCCGAGTGTCCTTTCAAGTTCCCGAGCACCATGAATCTGATGATGGCTCCGGGCATGCAGGAGATGGTGTCCCCGCGGTTGCAGGCCGAGCCGTTGCTCCCTGGCATGACGGTGTCCGCTTTGGACCAAGCGAACGATCAGATGTTGCACGCGCCGCCCGCAGGCTGGCAGAGTAGCCTAACAGTTTCTCCGAAGCAGATCACGGCATTCGGGACGGTCGACGTGGGTGTCTCGCCGGCGGAGGCGTACGGCCGCGACCAGCAACGGTTTGCCACGTTTTCAACGTTCTCCGCGAGGAGGCAGGTTGCCACGAAGCAACCAACACCCTTCGGGGATCAGATGAACCCTGAAGCGATCACCGAGAACGGTTGGAGCTTCGACGTTGGCTCGCCGAGCCTGCTAGGAGACCAGAGTCCCGGCGACTCGAAGCTGAAGGACGGCGAGGAGAGGCCCAAGCACTTCTTCGCTCCGCTGCCCTCGAAGACGAAGAGGCAGACGGCGGAGGATTCCTCGCCGACGATCAGCCATTTTGGGACCGGGAGCAGTTCTTGCAGCGCGAAGACCGAGTCCACGGTGGTGTCCAAGAGTCAGTTGATGTTCCCGAAGGGATCGGCCGATGTCTACGTGAACGGGGCTATCGCTTGCGAGGACAGTGTCTTCAAGCACAAAACTGAACAGAGGACGTTCCTCAGCACGGACAATCTATTGATCACGGACGAGAAATCGAGCCCCGTCAACCAGCTGACGAAGTCCATGTCCTGCCAGGACCTGTCCAGCGAGTCCCAATCAGCTTCGATCAGCACCGAGGCGAGACCCCAGATCATGACTCAGAGCGACAACACCTTGGACAACATATCGGACTCGAAACCGTACAGGTCTCACATAAGCGTCACCCTGAAGAGGCCGCCCAGGATCCAGCCGATCAGCCCGAACACACCGGAGGTCCCCAAACTACCTGCCATGGACTATCGAGTGTTCAACAACCCGTTCCTACGAACATTCGACCCAACTTCCAGTTACAGGGACCCGAACAACGTAACGAGACCTCTATCGATCCAGGTGAACGACGACACTCCCCGCTTCTTCCGATCTCAGCCTGCCTTCCATCAGAGAGGACAACGAGGAGGCGCGGACCTGCAGCAGAACAGATACAGACCTGTCCAAGCCGAGCAGAACCGTCTTCTGATCCCCTCTAATCAGCTGCTGAACGGAAAACTGGTGTCCCCAGCCCCGAAACACGAGATCCAGGTGACCTCCTTCGAGAAGCCCAGCCCGCATACCCTGATAGGGCCAACCACGTCGTACGAGCTATCCAATTTACGGAGGATGAACCCCACTCCTTACTTGACGAGCCAGAACCTCTACCAGAACGTGCCGTTCATGTCCAGGACCGGTTTGTATCCGCAAAGGGGGATGATGTACTACGACAACACGGCGCTGAAGGTCCCCGTTCAGACGCAGACGTCCATCGACGGGGACTCCCACCACGAAGACGAGCAAACGTACTCGCACGAGGAAAGCGTGCCCAGCACGCCCAGCGGTCAGCGCAGAAAGAGGACCATCAGGAAAGAAAAGGTGTCAGCGAAGAGCAGCCTCTCCCCGTTGGCGCAGAGAAGGAACCTGAAGAAGCAGATCAGCGTGGCGTCGTCGGAGACCACAGAGTCCCCTGGGAAGAGGCAGAGGTCCAGGAGGCTCAGCATCACCACCACCACCACGTCCGAAGGCCAGGAAGACAAGCATGAAAGCAGATCATCCTCTTCCGGCCAGGACTCGCCGAAGAAGGATCAGACGAGGAGGGTGTCGTTGTACTTCAACACTAAGAAGAGACCCTCCCTGGCGTCCGTGAAGACCACCAGGAGCGGGAGCGTGGACATACTGAAGGACAAGGACGGGATGCTGAACTCGGAAAGGGAGAGGACCACTTCGATCAGCAGCAGGGACACCCCTTCGAAATCGAGGAAGGCCAGCACCAGCAGCGGCAGCGTACCCTGGTGTGCTTGCTGGGGTAATGGGTGCATCTAGGCGATAAACTTGGCCGGATGCTGAAAGCGCTCTAATTCATTCATAAGTCCTGGGACGCTAAGGTGCGCGCTTAGGAGGACCTTCTTGATTCATGGTTGCACTTTTTCTGCGACTGTGGCGCGGAGGAATAAGAACCTTTCAGGGACCTGTGCTGCAATGAAGTTGACCTGCTGTTCCGAATTTTGGTGAAACGATCACTGTATCGTAGCGCTGTTAGGGGATCGGGCAAATGATGACTATGGTTGATGTGGGGGGGTTTGAGGGTTTTGTAGGGGCGAGTGTTGTAAAATGGACCTGGCTTGAAATGGTAGCAGAATGGACACGTAAAGTGCTGTTAGAGGACCAGACACGGTGGTGGGGAACAATTTTAGAGTCCATGAAGATGGCAGGAAGGAGAGAATGATCAGAAGTGTCATTGGTGGGAACTCTTATTGCGGGGCACAATTGTTGTAATGAACTTGGTGTGATGCTTAACGTGCTGATGAAATGGAGTCTGTGCTATAGCCTAGTTCTCCAATGGTGACCCTAACTGGTATGAGAGGATTTTGGAGATTGCAGAGAGGATAGACGTCAAAGAATGAGGACTCTTATGACCCAAATGATGACTTTGACTGGTGTGGGAGGATTTTAGAGTCCATGAAGATTGCAGAAAGGAGAGAATGATCAGAAGTGTCATTGTTGAGAACCCTTATTGCGGGGCACAATTGTTGCAATGAACTTGGTGTGATGCTTAACGTGCTGATGAAATGGAGTCTGTGCTATAGCCTAGTTCTCCAATGGCGACCCTAACTGGTATGAGAGGATTTTGGAGATTGCAGAGAGGATAGACGTGAAAGAATGAGGACTATTATGACCCAAATGATGACTTTGACTGGTGTGGGAGGATTTTAGAGTCCATGAAGATTGCAGGAAGGAGAGGATGATCAGAAGTGTCATTGGTGGGAACTCTTATTGCGGGGCACAATTGGTGCAATGAACTTGGTGTGATGCTTAACATGCTGATGAAATGGAGTCTGTGCTATAGCCTAGTTCTCCAATGGCGACCCTAACTGGTATGAGAGGATTTTGGAGATTGCAGAGAGGATAGACGTGAAAGAATGAGGACTATTATGACCCAAATGATGACTTTGACTGGTGTGGGAGGATTTTAGAGTCCATGAAGATTGCAGGAAGGAGAGGATGATCAGAAGTGTCATTGTTGAGAACCCTTATTGCGGGGCACAATTGTTGCAATGAACTTGGTGTGATGCTTAACATGCCGATGAAATGGAGTCTGTGCTATAGCCTAGTGTTCCAACGACGACCCTAACTGGTATGAGAGGATTTTGGAGCACATAGAGATTGCAGACATGAAAGAATGAGGACTCTGATGACCCAAATGATGACTTTGACAGGTATGGGAGAATTTCAGGGTCCACGAAGATTGCTGACGAGTCAGATAGGTCAGTCTAGAGGCAAGGTGCGAACTTGGCATGTGAAGAAGCCAGTAGAAGACTATAGCTCTGTTGGGGTATGCGGCGGACGAAGGCTCCAGCTGGTGTGGGAGAGTTTCGGGGTGTGCGGAGATTTCAGGAAGGACAGAAAGATCGGGAGGATCTCAATGAAATATTGATCCCAGGACAACGTACTCCGCGAGGAGCAGTATCGACCTTCAGCGTAACTATAAGGAAACCGCTGCAGCCAATAGCGGGGGTCGTAAAAGTAGCACCGACAGAACCAGGACACCATAAACCCGTTGCCGTCCAGGTGACGGTGTTGCAACCAAGGTGGTTTTCGGCCGGGAATACGCGAGCGCAACGGTGCCCTCGATATTTCAAGGTGGACGTGTATCGAGTTAAATGTTCGAATTAATATTTAACGAGCCCCGTTTCGCGACCCTTCGTCGGGGCGAGCCCTTTGAAGCGTCGCCACCTAAATTTCACTCGACTTTCGTCGGTTAAGCGAAATAAATGTTAGAGGACTCTGCAGCGGAGATGATTGTTCATGCATTTATTTAGCGTTAATGTTGCGTTCTGTATATAGTATGTACATGTATACATATTCGTATATTGTATATTGGTATAGTGTATTATTAATTGGCTGTTCCTACTTGTATGTATGTACTTAAACTCGTCGATTGCATTCTAATTTGTGTACAAAAGGAAATATAACGAGTAATCACTTTTGCAGTTTTTCTGGATTTTCTTTTACTACGATTCTAATTGGGTTGATTGGATTTACAAAGAAAAAAAAATTATGTTGGAACCAGGAGGAACGTTAAAAATTAATTCACATTAAATATATTCAGATTATTAGTGGTTCAAAAGTTCTTTTCCAAATCGAATAAAAAGAAATATTAAAACAAAGAGTATCATTGAAGTTATTCATAAAATGTTTACACATTGATTTCAGAAATTCCTTTCGAAAGTTTTAGAATAAATTGAATCAAGCAGTCCAAAAGTTAAAATTTAATATATATTAAATACATTCAAATAATTATTGTTCTAAGAAATTCCATAGAGTCCCTGGAATCAAACTCAGCCTCAAAAAAAAAAAATCCAACGTTAATTACAGAGAACGATCAATGCAAAATAGCCCCAGCATAATCCGCGCAATCACGTCAGCGAAATATCAGGATGCAGGATCGATCGGCGGGTTAATAATTGTTAATTACCATGCAAACTAACGACGCGGCGTCGTTAAAACGGTTCGGACGGGAGAAAGTGCGGGGGTGGTGACCATGGACGAGGCGATCGAGCATAATCCGACTAGGGGGTGGTCCGTCAAATGATCCCGAGACCCGGTCCGCAATTCCGGGGGTGCTTTTCACCGGCCAGGTAAGATATTCCCCGCAATGGACCGTCGGTATTTTGGGGGGGCCGAGTCATTCGTCCCTCTCTATAATTCATCGAATTATTGATTATTCCCGGCGAACTTATTCTAAGAGCTCCATTTATTAATGGCCCCGCCGGGAGGGGGTTGGGAGGGTAGGGGTAGCGGCGGCCGGCGGCGGCTAAAGGCAAAGTTCGCGAGCATCTTCCGCGTAAATTTCTGAAGCGTTCTGTGTTCCCGTTACCCTCCCATCTAGCCCCCACCCCACCCCATCCCATTCTCCTTTAAAGGGGTTGCAACTAGAGGGAAATTTAAAGAAGTCCGGAGAACTGAATCGGCCGAGTAAATTGAATGCACTTATAATTAAACGCGCCCGATTTCTTATGCTCCGCTGGAAGAAGTTCAGTAACTGCGTGGAAGAACCCTCACCCTCCACCCCACCACCCCCACCACCACCCCCGGGGAAAAAAAGAAGAGCGTTTCAGAGAAATTATAGAGAGTGCCCGTTCGAGACTCTACGGTGTTTCAAATACAGCTCGTTTCAAAAATGACCTTTCTTTCTTTCTTGTTATAGAGAACTGAAATTTGAAGACTCTTTGACCTTGCACGACCTTGGAAGTCATTGGAAGTGAATTCGTCTTGACCCACGCTTTCATGTGACGCTTTCACGCTTTCAAGTAATCAGTTATTTTGGAATCTAAAACAAACTCTGTTGTAAATTCAGGTGTTTATTTCTTAATTAATTATATAATCTCTATCATTATCAAGGATAGTTTCCTTACTACATACATTTTGTACATTCTGTATGATACATTTTGTATCGTTGACCATGTGGATCCAAGCCTACTCGATAATTCTTGTATACTTAATTTTGAATCAGTTTCCACTAGAGATTTTAGATCATAAACATACATATACATAAACATCGCAATTTTTCTTTGTTGTTACCGTTGCATTAAATCCCACATGAAAATATAAAAGTATGCAATGACGAATATGATCCTCGGAAGGTACGCACGGCGCCATTTTATTGCAGGGTTGTTAAAAAGAATTATACTTTTCAGAACATTTTGAACACAGACTGCTTTACCTAAAACTGTAAAAGAATACGTGTTTCCTCTTGAACGATCGGTACAGAACTAAAATCAAAACAAATTCATCGTAAATAATTGATTACTTATGGATACTCCTAATATGTCCCAAAGACCTAGCCGATAAAAGTCGCAGAACCATCCCCACAGGAACGGGATATACCTTCCGAGGGTCCATGAGCTTCGCTGTAAATTTTCCTCGGCCAAAAATTCAATTTTCACAGGGCCAGGGAAAAATGGCGTCCGGGATCATTTTCCCGGGTTTATTTTCCCGACGTCGCGTCGCCAATTACGCGAGCCGGCGAGCGTGTAGAATATTTTATAGCCGGTGTATCAATTCGACAAATAAATTGGCGAAATCCCCCGGTGACGAGCTAATAGTCTTCCAATTATTTCGGGCAGAGAGTTAGGCGAAGAAGTGATCCGCGAGAAGAGCGTAGGGTCGAGAAAAGGGTCCCGGGCGCAGAGCGACACGAAGAGAGACACCCTTCTCGCGGCGAGGGTGGTTCAAAGAAAAAGGACGGCCGGATCGTCGGCACAATGGCCGTCGGTGTAGAGGTTTTCCGCTCGCGGGAAAAGGCGCCGGGCACAGGGCAGGTTGCAAAAGGGTGTCAACGCCTGGAAAGATGAGGACGCGCGGCGGCGTGTGCGGCCGACGGGGGGTGGCGCCGAAGGGTGCGAGAGGTGCGGCGCAGACTGGCGCAATTAAAATGCAAATTATCTCTTTTCGCGCGGCCATATTTCCAGAAGAGCCTGGGCGTTCGCGCGTTCGCTCGCGCTACCCTACGCCGTCACCGATTAACTTGGAACTAATTTACGGGGACGACTCCGCCGCCGCCGCCGCCAAGTCAGAGAAGACGTTTTGTCTCGGCGCAGATAGACCCCGGTACGTTAATACGGGCTAATGTCATTTGCAAATGTCAGTCGGGGCTAGTTTCTTCGCTGGCAGCGTGATTTCCGCGTCGGCCCGGAGACGGAGGATCCCGGGAAATTGCGATCCTCCAAGAGCTCCCGGCGAACACGCGAGATTAGAACACGAGCCTGCGTACTCGCACATCCTGGCCCTGGTCTACCCCCGTCGTTCCACCGAAACTATACTCACGACTAAGAAAAACAACTTGCACCACCCTTCAGGGACGACACAGCGACCCTTCAGCGTGCCACATTGATTTCCACGAGTGCACAGAAACCTCGGAAAGATGCACAGGCTGTC
>CM052129.1:2250028-2262421 GCA_028454255.1 Halictus ligatus
GAACAACAAACATACACATCCTCCTTCCGAGAAACTATAAACACCAAAGAAGTTCTCTGATCGCTGCAACCGCAAGATAGATCGCAGTGCGAGGGGTTAAACGGTCCATGTCGAGCTAGATCTTGATCGACACAGTCCATCAATTCTCGACTCGACGCTCCCAGAAACAGTCTCCTCTCCCGGGGAAAAGCTCTCCAGGAGTCTTCCCCACTTCCGAAATAAATCCCGAACCCTCGGGACCCTCGGCAACGTGGTCGTCTTCGTCTAATCATAGAAACCGCTCTTGCAAATCGTTTCCCGAGGAACACACGTGACACACAGAGACACAGAAAGAGAGAGAGAGAGAGAGAGGAGAGAACGCTGTTCGAAGCGCGGAGAAAAGAGGCAGCTGTTGCTGTCCCGGCTCGTCCCGTCCCGTCCCGGCCCGGCCCTATCGGAATCTCGCCGGTTATTGTATCAAATGCATAAATCTCGACTTTATTGCTGTTGTATGCAAAGCAGCGCGGGACGGGTCGGTCCGGTAAGGAACGCGAGGGCCCTAAGAATAATGCATTCCGTCGTAGATCGATGCCCGGCCTCGTCTCCGACTACCTATGCTCGCCACCCGAACCGAACGATAGCGATCGGTGTGGACTTATTTAATTTGGGGACCGGGGCCGGCCTCCCGAGTTGTTTGCTGAACGATCGTTAACGCTGATTTATACGCTCATTCGTTTCCACGATGGAGCCCCTCGCACACCCCCGCTCCCTCTCTCTCCCTCTCTCTCTCTCTCTCTCCGTCTTGCTGCGCCCCACGTGTCCGCACGCAAAAACCGGCGCGATTCGGCGCGAACGTGTTGCGAAGCTGGTTTGCTAATGATGCCCCTAAAAATCGAGGTGTCTCGGCCGAGGGTGGCGCGGGGGAGTAACACGGAACGCGAGGAGGGGGTTAGGGTGGCGGCGATGAAGGTCTTTAGGTAGCGCAGCAAATGGCCGTTTAAGCAGTTGAAATTGCAACTTGATACGCGCATGAAACGTTTCGCCCGGTTTTTCGCCTCGAATGGCAGCGTTTCGTGTGATCCCGCGTGATTAATTCGTTATGAACCCCCCTCTCTCTCTCTCTCTTTCTCTCGCCCCCGGTCGAGTGGTTTAATCACTTTTGACGTCGAGCGCCGTTCAAGGGATTTTGCGTTAGTCGCGAGAGCTCGATCCAGCTTCGGGTACCGTTGTTTGTTTGCGAGTTTGTCGACGGTATTGTTCGTCGGCGACGAATTCTGCGCGCACCGCGATTTCGATGTTGCCGTTTGGTTGTCGAGTGTGACGTGCGCCGGCGATTTTGGTGTCGTAATTCGGTCGTTGGGCGCACCGTTCCGTGTGGACATTAGAGTACGGTTACAGTTATAGTTCCAGTAATTTTGCGGTGTCGCTAACCCTCGGACGGAGGAAGGTTTTGAAAACGGAGTACGTGGCAATCTTCGTTCGGTAGTTTTTCGCCACTCGAACGGATTTCTAAAGGCGCTCTCTAAGATTGTAGAATAGGTATTATAATATGCAATGTGGAATGTGGATGGTGCTGAATGGGGAATATAGAATATTTGGAATGTAGAATGTCGAATATATGGAATGCACAATATTGTGGAATGTGTGTGTGGAATTAGGAATGTGAAATATAGAATATACGGAATGCAGAATGTCAAATATATGGGATGCAAAATATTGTAGAATGAGGAGTGAGACATTGTGGCATGAGGAATGTGAAATATAGAATATATGGAACGTAGAATGTCAAATATATGGAATGCACAATATTGTAGAGTGAGTTTGAAACGAGGAATGTGGAGTTCGGAATATATGGAATCTATGGAATGTAGAATTTAGAATGGGGAATGTGAAATATAGGATATATGGAATTTAGAATGCCAAATATACGGAGTGCACAGTACTGTAGAATGAGGAGTGAGGTATGTGTGGAATGAGGAATGTGAAATATAGGATATATGGAATTTAGAATGTCAAATATACGAAGTGCACAGTATTGTAGAATGAGGAGTGAGGTATGTGTGGAATGAGTAATGTAAAATATAGAATATATTAAATGTAGAATAACAAATATACAGAATGCACGGTATTGTGGAATGTATGTGAGGAATGAGGAATGTGAAATATAGAATATATTGGAATGTAGAATGTCAAATATACGGAATGCACAGTATTGTAGAATGAGGAGTGAGACATTTTGGCTTGAGGAATGTGAAATATAGAATATATGGAACGTAGAATGTTGAATATATGGAATGCAAAATATTGTAGAGTGAGTTTGGAACGAGGAATGTCTAATTCGGAATATATGGAATCTATGGAATGTAGAATATTAGAATATACAAAATCTATAGAATGTGGAATGTAGCATATATGGAATGTAAAATCTATGAAATTTATAATAGGTATATAAAACCTAGAACACGCAGAATATTTGAAAACGTAGAATATTTGAAATACACGGAACATGTAATACGCAGAACACGTAACATCTAGAACACACAGAGCACAGAATTAATTACCCTCGTTAGCATTTCGAATTTTCTAGCCTCTGCACGCTAAGGAAGCGATAACTCATCGAAAGCCAGCCCGGCAAAATATTCATGGGCCCGCTCGCCCACCGTAATGAAATTTACAAAGATGCATCGCGATTAAAATAGCTAATCCGAAAAAGTTCCAAGGCCCCGGGACGGGAATAAAATATCGTCTGCGCACCCGTATCTCACGCTTAGGACCTCTTTCACGAGAAAGATATTTTCGTAGCACGGCGTCGGAATACAAGCGAAAATTAGGTGTCACGAAGCAGCGTGCGGTCGACGAGGAGCAAGGACGATGGACGAAGGACGAAAACGAAGAAAACGGCACGGGGAAACGTCGATGCAACTCCGCGGGGAGCGCCGCCGGATGAGCAGGAATAAGATACACGATATAGTGTCCTGTCTGGATAAAAGGGAGTAGCACGCCTGTAACAACTAAGCCCTACGCAGCCCGGAATTTCCTCCGCGTTACCCTCGCGGTGAAAGTACGACTTTACGGCTCCGATACGGTCTCCGAATCTTTTACGCCGAGTCGTAAACGAATTGCTGATCTTCCCCCATTTATCATGCCAATAGACTCGCTGAAAAATCGAGTATTAACGACTTTTACACGCGTCGAATATAGAACATAAAATCCATGGAATATGGAATGTAGAATGCGGAATGTATACGATTTATGGAATGTGCAATATAGAATACATGTAAAATATAAGGACTGTGGAATATGGAATATATAAAATCCATGGAATGTGGAATGTGGCATGCGGAATTTGAAATGCGGAATGGAGAAATAAAGTATGAGGAATGTGGAATATAGAATATATAAAATTCATGTCATTTGGAGTGCAGAATGTATAGAATCTATGGAATGTGCAACCTAGAATATATGCAAAATATATGGAATGTGGAATATAAAATATTTAAAATCCCTGGAATGTGGAATGTGGAATGCAGAATGTGGAATGCAGAATGTATAGAATTTGTGGAATGTGTAACCTAGAATATATGTGAAATATATGGAATGTGGAATATAAAATATTTAAAATCCCTGGAATGTGGAATGTGGAATGCAGAATGTGGAATGCAGAATGTATAGAATTTGTGGAATGTGTAACCTAGAATATATGCAAAATATATGGAATGTGGAATATAAAATATTTAAAATCCCTGGAATGTGGAATGTGGAATGCAGAATGTGGAATGCAGAATGTACAGAATTTATGGAGTGTGTAACCTAGAATATATGTAAAATATATGAAATGTGGAATATAAAATATTTAAAATCCCTGGAATGTGGAAGGCGGAAGGTGGAAGGTGGAATGCAGAATGTATAGAATTTGTGGAATGTGTAATCTAGAATATATGTAAACTTATGGACTGTGGAATATAAAATATTTAAAATCCCTGGAATGTGGAATGCAGAATATACAGGATCTAAGGAATGTGCAACATAGAGTACATTTATAACGATTGTGGAATAGAAAATATGAAAGAATGAATGTAGAGTATATGAAATGTGGAATGTAAAATATTTGGAAAGTAATGTGGAACATTAAATCGGAAAATTTGTTACGTCTTCACTTACTCTTTAATTATTATTTTCCACAGACCAGTCATCATTGGAAATTTTTTGGCAATTTTGAATATTAGAAAGCAACGACAGTCAACGCCGTTTGAATGGCTAAAATTATGTTGGACAGTCTCCCTTCATTTGTCTTAATTTGTAATTTGCGGAAAAGAAAATGTGGCAGCGAGCCAGATCAAGCGAATGGGACGGTTGGCGAAGCTGTAAGATACCTTTTGAAGCTAAATAGTTGCGCTCGCTAATGGCTCGCCGGTGAAAACATAGCTTTCGACCGGCGTTCATTCCGCCATCTTTACAGACGAGCGCTGAAGATGTCTGTATAGTTCGCGCAAATTTAAAGAGGACGCGTGTTTAAGATACCGGAAATGAAACGATCTCGCGCGAGTATATACATTTATACAAAAAATCCACACAACATTATTACCTACTTGCATTGTGATTAGGTTATCGTTTAAACAATTCCAAATTCTTTTACGGACATTCAAAAATTTCGTAGTAAATACGTAGTAAATATGTAGAAAATATTAAAATAGTAACATAAAATTAAAATGGTATATTACCTAGAAAATAATAAATCTCATAGTAATATACTTATCAAAAATATCTGTAAAAAATATGGTTCATTGATATTAACACTAGGTTTACGGGACCCGTCAAAATTACGGGTTCTAGTATTTTTAATTAAAAATTATTATGATTCTAAGGATGCATACACGAGAAATTATCTAGCAAATTCATTTCTTCGAGTATATATTATTTTTAAAATATTGCTAAAAATATAGGCAGCACGTTCTTGTTATTTTTATAAAGTAATGCAAAATACGTAATTGTAGTGCTCCGTAAAAACCTAGTGTTAAACAAATAGTCTAACACAATATCTAAACATCAATACCTCGATTTAAACAAACACGACGCGCGTATTTCTCTGCGACGCGACGCCGCAATCGCAATTGGTTTTCGGAGAAACGGTGCCTGCAAATGGTGGCAATAAAAAAGCTTAAATGATAGGATTTTCTACCGTGCGCAACAGACAATGGGAAGTCGAAACAGAGAAGAATGGCTCGTTTCCGTGTTCGAAAGAGTACGGGAGACAGGTCCGCGATCGGTTTCGAAATTGCTATCGGGGCAGTGGGGAATTTCAAACGGCACGGAACATGTTGATACCGGAATAATAATACCGGGCGCATGGTAATGAATAGCAACAAATAACGCGAGTCGCAACGGTGGAAAGAGAAAGGGAGAAAGCCCGGTCGGGCGCAATCTCGAAAACCCGCGTTTCATCGAAGTCTGCACGCGACGGGATTAATTCGATTGCCGGAGCGCCGGCGAATTTATCGAAGGACCAAGGCCGCGGCATATCGACATGATTAATTTAATTCGACGTTTCGCCAACGTTTCTCTCTCTCTCTCTCTCTCTCACTCTCTCCCTCGCGATTTAATTACCGCGACGCAATAACTTTTGCACGCGGAGGTACGTGCCGGCGATGCTAACTTTTCGGCTCCTGAGTTTTTCGGCCGGGCGGCCATAGCGAAATTGAAATGCCGCGTCCGATTTGATTTGACCGTGCACACCGACAGATCCCGCGGAAAAGAGAGTGTATTTTGTTTAAATTTATTTTTTTAACGTTATTGTCACAGCGAGCGCACCGTGGATCCAGAAAATACTTGAAAACGAAATCTCCGATTCACGGGAAATTGTTAATATTTGAAGTGCGACTGTTTCGTGGGAGAAACAATGGTACAGCGCCAAACAAACTCGTTTGAAAGTGTCGTTCTTTTTGCGCCATATTGTACCTTAAATACGTTCAATTCGTTGTTGTTTGTTTTCTAAAGTTTGAAGACAGTTGGGGAAAATATTAACACTAGGTTTACGGAGCACTAGAAGTTATTACTTTATAAAAAGAAAAAGAATATGTCTATTCAAGTTTTTAGCCATTCTTTAAGTAATATATACCCAAAGAAATAAATTTGTTGAGTAATTCCACGTAGATGGATCTTCGCAATCTCAATAACAGTAAATTAAAAATATTAGAACACGTCATTTTGACGTAAACCTAGTCAGTTTAAAAGTGTAGTTCGTCGAGAAATGATTATTAAATCTGTAATAATAATACAGATACAAATCGACAATCCATCGTGGTCCCCAAATTTATATTATATTATATTATATTTGACCTTGCATGTCCTTCAATGACAACTCGCCGAATTCGTCTCAACACTGGCCATCACATGGTGACAAAAAGAAACATAACATTCCATTTAAAACAAAATAGAGTTCACCTTGAAATCTCCTCTAAGCCTCCACCCACGCGGAAAATGTTTCTGTCACAATATGTCCCCTTCTATACCGTGTAAGTTTTTCCATATTATTACAAATAACGGCAATATTCAAACTGGACATACACTAACGAGCAAAACTGAGTCTACAATATTTGAAGCAACATAACTTTTTAAAAATTAGATCAAATGAATTGAATGTTATTAAGAAGTTAGAAGGATTAGTTTATTAAACGAGGTGTAAAAAATTTTTGAAAAAAGTTTGAATTGGTCGGAATCGCAAAAGAAATAGTAAAAGTTGTTTTTTTTAGCTTTTTTATGTGAGCCTGTATTGAAAATTTAAAAAATATGTTTGATTCGCTTGAATAGATTATATCCATGCCGAAAATTGCATCGATATTGGTTAATTCGTTTACGAGTTATAAACGATTAAAAGTGCGATTTTAAGTCGAAAAACGTGAAAAATGGCAATTTTTCCACTTTTAATCGTTTATAACTCATAAACGAATTGACCAATATGGGTGAAATTTTCAGCATGGATATAATTTATTCGAGCGAATCAAATACATTCTTTAAATTTTCAATACAGGCTCGGATAAAAAAGCTGAAAAAACCAACTTTTACCATTTCTTTTGCTTAATCCTTCTAACTTCTCAATAACATTCAAGTCATTTGATCTAATTTTTAAAAAGTTATGTTGCTTCAAATAGTGTAGACTCAGTTTTGCTCGTTAGCGTAGTTATTGCCCCACTCTGAAACCACCGTGATCGATTTCCACCGCGAGAGGAGCCACGAAAATTACCATAAACATCTGGCAACAAACATTTCCCGGATCTCTCGAAAGGCACGAAGCGGCTCGAGCGTTCATCGCGAAGAAGAGAGCCCGGGCACGGCCCGCTTAAGAAGAGCAAATCCGTTCGCGCCCGTCCCATCGAAATCCATTAATCCAGTCGTCGCGACGAATCCATTCTCGATCATAATCCCGTTGTCTGCGTAACTGTAGCCGATCGAGAATCGGGGGCCCGGCTCGTCGACCACGTTTCTTCCTGGTCCTCGTCCTTCTCGTGTCCTCCCCTCCCCTCGTCGTCTCCACCCCTCTTCCGCTCGTCCCCCTCCTCGCTCGGCGAAGAATCGCGTTTCCCCGCGAGCCCTAATTTGCATTTATATCGATCCGCGCCGCGAATGGAAATATTAAATCCATTTTCGTGCACCTACGCGGCCCTCGCGCGCCTCCGAACGAGCAAAGAAAAGAAAAGAAAAGAGAAGAAAAGAAAAAGAAATCAATCGCCGCTACACTGTGTCACGTATCAAGCCGCAGCGAGCAGGGCTTATCGGGCTTCCTCGCGAGCGTCCCGACTTATCTCGAGTGCCGCGAACGATCATGCTATCGCGTTGCTCGCCTCGCGACAGCGTTACGCAAACCGATTTCCTCGAACTGTCCCGTGTACACAGAGACTTTCGAGGGAGCTCGAAACCGAGCCGATTCGCCGATGAATCATGGCCGACCGATATTGGGGACCAGCGACGACCGGTTCACGATTTTTCGCACAGCTTCTTGTCAACGTCCTTGATCCTGCGGACCGTGATTTCTGGCGTCGATGCACTTTCCCCGGATTATTGCTTCGGCCCGGTACCGTTAATCCGAGGGGGGACTCGCCAGTTGGAATTTCCAGGACTTGGAGTTGTCGGAGACGATTCTTTTTTTGTTTTCTTTTTGCGAGTCTGAGAGATGCGGGGCGATGAAAGGAATTTTATATTTTTGAGAAGTGTGCGAGGTGTGCTTTTTAAGAATTCTGTTGGAGAGAGCGAACTATGTTTATTGAACGTATCGATTTTAAGCGGAATTTGATGTCTTTATGTTGATCTGATAATTGTTCGAGCTCTCAGTTGTGTGCAAAATAAAAATTTTCTACATCAATTGCGGGAAATAAAATAAGCTTGTGAGATAAACTCGTTCGCAACGGACATCGGACTATTGCAGCAAACTTCTTTGGTGATTACTAACGAAATGTTTACTGTATTTCAATTAGTAGATTAGGCGATTATGAAGAGTTCGTATAATAGAAAATTGCACATGAAAAAATAGATTAGACGATCGTTCGTATTGAATAATTAGTAACTATTGAGACCAGCAACGACTGTAGCAAAATCAATTGATACTTTTGCGGGTGATTATGAGAGTGAGGTGTATATAGATAAAATATATAATAAATAAACAAAATTATGTTGCTTTTAATTGCCGCGGGAAATTGTAGTATACTATAAAAATCTATTGATAATTTTGCGGGCGATTAGGGGAGTGAGGTGTACATAAATAAAATATATAATAAATAAACAAAATTATGTTGCTTTCAATTGCCGCGGGAAATTGTAGTATACTATAAAAATCTATTGATACTTTTGCGGGCGATTAGGGGAGTGAGGTGTACATAAATAAAGTATATAATAAATAAACAAAATTATGTTGCTTTCAATTGCCACGGGAAATGGTAGTATACTATAAAAATCTAGGAGACAAGTCAAAATCGATCATATTATCGAATATATAATAATCTGTGAGTGTCATAAAGAGGACATTGCCATAAGACGTGATCAATATCCTGTGCCTCATGACCATGTGAACAGCCAGGGTTATTTACTACATTGATTTTAGCTAGAGAGCAGTTAAGAACTATAATGACCAGATCTAATTCTGTTAATGGACACAATGATTTCTCGAGAGAAATTTTTCCTCGTGTACCAGGGTCACCTTCTATCGTCCTGAAATTGCTCAAAATCATTTCTGCCCTTGATTCGGCCTTCAGTGACTATACAGGGTGCGTCCGAATAACATGTCCAAGCGGACACGAGGTGGTTCTTTATGAAAAATAAGAACAAAATATGGAATAAAATTTTGTCATTTAAGGTTTAGTTTTCGAGAAAATCGAGTTTGAAAATCCGATGCGTAGATATGCTCGGATCATATCAACGTGTTCCCTGTTCGTGTACATCACCGCGAGATAAACGAAAACTAACTGCTTAGGCACATAACCCACAAGAAGAAATCTCAGGTCATTGTTTACAAACACGGTACGCTTGCTCGACCGTAACCGTAACTTACAATTAGCCGTGACTACCGATTTTCAAACTCGATTTTCTCGAAAACTGAGCCTTAAATGAAAAAATTCTATTGCATATTTTGTTCTTATTTATTCATAAGGAACCACCTGGTGTCCGCTTGTACATGTTATTCGGCCTGTGTATTCATTGGTGTTATCGAAAGCACGCGGAGGGAGTTAATTAACGATTGAAGCCGGAACAATCGTAAACGAGATTCTTTGGCGACTCGTTGCCGGGCGGAATGGATTCCGCGTGTCTCCGCGATCTCGCCGCGCGGCGTCTTCCTCTCGGGATGGCCCGATAAACAATGGGGAAACATTACAAAGCAACGTTATTGTCGTCTGTTCGCTACTGATAGGGCTAAACCGTGGCTCAGTATCAAATTAACGTTTACGATGGGTCGCCATTCAAATCTGGCTTATGGCGTTTCCACGGCGAAATGCTCGCCGCGGCCATGTTAGGAGCCTAACCCTTCCCCCACGCCCTTGCGAAATTCCGTTGGCCGCCGCCGGATGCCGAACGTAATAATGAATAATAATGGCAGCTTCGGAAAATATTCTCTATTTAATTGCGAGAGCTGCTTCCCGGTTAATTGGCAAAAATTCCAGCCAGCGAATGAAATTTCAAACAATTCAACGTTCGACGACCACCCCCCCCCCCCCTTTGGTTCAAATTAGGTACCAGACTGTGTTTAATTAACACTCGACTTTCTATTGCCGACGATAATTTATTGTTATCGGGCAATTTTGCTTCCCGTTAACGATGGAAATTTCGGCCGAAGAATCGCCGAATTAAACCTCCTTGTTCATCCTTTTTGCAACCCCAGCCCCCACCAGCACCCCATCGTCATTGTCTGAATGGTAATTAGGATCCGCGAGGTACTCTTCGATTATTATTAGAAATGCGATTAACTCGTAAACGGACCTTCAGAGCAGACATCGTTGGAACCGTTGAAGGATTTCACTTTTATTGCCGCGGAATTGGTGAATGGATATTTATTGTACTTCAGGGTATATCGTCTTACTATTGTTCCACAGCTTCTATTTTCGGGTTGAAATTGTATGGCGCACTTTCGGCTTGCTACACTACTATGTGTATACTATACCATTATACTATACTATATTATACTATACGATACTATACTATACTATACTATACTATACTATACTATACTATACTATACTATACTATACTATGCTATTATTATACTATACTATGCTATTGTTATACTATACTATGCTATACAATACTATACTATACTATACTATACTATGCTATACAATACTATACTATACTATACTGTACTGGTTTACTATACTATACTGTACCATTTGACTACATTATACTACACTATACTATACGACACTATACTATGCTGTACTATACTATTACACTATACTATGCCGTACTATTATATCATACTATACTCTTATACTATGCTATACTAACAATAAGCTGTACTATTATACCTTACTATACTATACTATAATGTACTATTATACTATACTATTATACTATACTATTACACTATGCTATACCATTAGACTATACTATACTATTACACTATACTGTACTATTAAACTATACTATACCATTAGACTACACTACACTATTAGACTATACTGTACTATTAGACTATACTATACTATTATATTATACTGTACTATTCGACTACACTATACTATTCGACTACACTATACTATTCGACTATACTGTACTATTAGACTATACTATACCATTATACTATACTGTACTATTCGACTATACTGTACTATTAGCATATACTATACCATACTGCTGTACGTATACTATATTATTATACTATTCTACTGTATGTGTACTACACCATTGTATTATACTGCTAAATGTAGTTATAATATACTATCATGCTATACAGCTACATGTAGCTGCACTACAGTAATAATTTGTCCTAATATCTACAATAAAATTTAAACACAGACTGTTGGCTGAAACGTCTTAACGAATTATCTTCACAAAATTTGTCGTTCGAATTAAACTACACTGAACCAAAGTATTCGGATTCGAAGTTTCGAAACTAAAGAATTCCCAAATACTATTTTACTGTCAAGATAATCTGTTCTTCTGTAGTAGAAGGAGCCGGTGACCAGAAAACGGGTCTCCCGACTAGAAAACAGCCTTCTCGAAGATTGCGATACAAGCGACTCTATTTGGAAAGAGAAGTTCTACGATAAAAACGAAGGGAATGGAAAAATCAAGATAATTTTCTCGGAGGCGGCCCGGTGCGTATTGCTCCGGAAGGAATGGAGTTTCGCTATCGTTTTTCCGGGGCCGTCAATCACGAGGAAAGCGCCTTGAGCAGATTGCGCGCGTTAAAAACTGATCAACCCGGGGGAAAATTGCGATCGGCGGGCGGCGATACAGAAATTTACAGATCGTCAATGTCGCGATGCGTCAGGAATCTCTCTCTCTCTCTCTCTCTCTCTCTCTCTCTCTCTCTTCCGGAAATCGATAGCTGCACCTGAGCCCGACACTCTCAGCCGAAAATCTACTTAGAGAAGAGCTGGTAATACACGGAGCTCGATCGCGGGGAGCACCGTGTGCCGCGCGCATTTCCGTGATTTACATACGTTCCGGCATGTCGGGGAGCCTGGCGGCTGACAGATAGGCTGACAGCGATGCCAGAAGTCGCGGGATACACGGGGAAAAGATTATCTAGATGGGAGCTAGATCGATACGTAATTAGCCGGGTGAGAGATTTTATACGCTCGCCGGCGTTAATTGCCGGTCTACTGTCCGGGAAAAAGAAGTGTTCAACACCGGATTTCCGATTCTCGGTGAAATCCTCAATATTTAAACAATCTTGTAAAATGAAAAAACAGTGCAATAATAAATTCA